>JAIQCU010001965.1:0-14448 GCA_022114935.1 Leptestheria dahalacensis
ATCTTTGAGATCTGATTTAATTGCTATTTTGGATACATCTCCTTAAATTTATTAAATGACCAATGTCTTAAATCCTGCTTTTCAACTTTTACTTTTTTCCCAAAGACATCAACCCACTTCATTGCTGCTGTCCATCTATCTATCTATCTATTTATCTATCTACCTACCTACCTGTCTACCTACCCATCTACCTACCTTAGCCATCTACCTGCCTGCCTATCTATTTTACCTACCTACCTATCTACCTACCTACTACCTATCTATTTATCTGTTTATCTAACTGTCTATCTATCAGTCAATCTGCCTACCTATCGACATATCTCTTTATCTATCAGTCAATCTGCCTACCTATCGACATATCTCTTTATATTAATTAATTTGCCGATCTTTTTCAAATCCTGTCTTTGAAGATTTTATTTATTGAGCTCATTTTTGTTCTGTTTTTTCCATTTCGTAACGAAGAACTTCCTTTATTTGCTTTATATTATTATACATCTTTATAAATATTATAATTCCTGCTTTTAAGTTTTTTTTCTACTTTGCTTTTTATATTTTTACGCAATTAAAAAGAGAATCTGAATATTAGCGAACAAAATCAAGAGTCTAGAGAAAAAAAGGGAAAGCCAGTCACCTTTGAAGGACAGGTAGAGTTTTGTGCAATTTAATGAGGCGGACTAGAGGGCGAACATGCTTTAGGACAGGTCGGGCAGGGCTTGCTGCATGTCGGCAAGATCAACATCTGGTCTCGTTTGACGCTCGGCTGCGGCGTGAATCTGATGCCAGTGTTTGGGTGCGCGTGAAAATCCTCGACTGGCTCCGCGTCCAAAACTCAAGTTTTTGGGTACGGCTTTGGCGCGCTGCTGCGGCGCTGGCGAGTCCGCTTCACTGACGTCCATCGGTTCAGCCTGGCTTTTCTTCTTCTTGGGNGCAAATTCAACTTCCCAACCGAAAGTTTTCAATGCAGACAGGAATTTAAAACAAAAAAAAACTTGCCGAGATTGGAAAGTTTGAGTTTGCATACTTTCATGTCCGGAACTTGCCCAGTACTGTCCTAGTTACCATTTTTTTCAAAAACTTGTTTTAGGGGGAACAAATCACTTTTCTACTAAAAGGGCCTGAAATTAATGAAACTAATTAAAAACGGAAAGTTCTTAACAGCCACGTAGGCGTTGGGATGATTTCAGTCTGCATCTTTTAACCAAGTATTTATTTAGGTAATGAACTCGTCTCGAGGCTGGCATTAGATTGCATTTTCATCTGCCTTGTGGTGATGAACTAATGCATGGGAAAACATATTGTTTTACATCTCGCTCCCCTATTCTTGCCTTCTCACCCCACCGGTTTGATGGGGAATAAGATTTGCATCCAAATGGTTCTGTTGAATAATAAAACAGGACTCGTCTTCACCAAAATTCAAAGTGTTTGTTACGCTTTACTTCATTCCGGGTTAAATTTCAGTCTGCGTTAATGTCTGGTTTCACTAAAACAGACGGGCAATTAAGTACCATGGGTTTCCTCTCTGCCTGCGCCAGGAAAAACGAGTCGTGGAGCTCCAGGACGTGCAGGTCGAGAAGGTGACGTGTCGGGAACTTTTTGTGGCAGACGTCGCAGGAATTCCTGTGAACCGTGTTGTAGTGCGTCTCGAAATCGAGCAGGGTCCGGAACTTCGTCACGCAGCCTGGAACGTGGCATATGAATTCTTTATGGCTACAATTTTAAAAAATCATCACTGTTAATTCATGACAACTGACGCAAATCCAAACGTACCTTTCATGTAGAAGCTCCTCGTCGTCAAAAACTATCACGGCTTTCTTCCCGCTCGAAACATCAAAGGGGTTGTGCTTGTTGCCTTCAGCAAATAGCGGATCAGAATACATTTTTAACTGGACTCCATGGCTACTTATCCTCTGCCAGATGCCTGCCATCATCCCTATGGGAAAGCATTCGGTTTTTATTTACGAAATCGGCCTTACAAAGGGTATCAAACAATGACAAATCATTAACACTTAATGCATATTTACACTAATCATACTACTGACAGCATGTTATATTTTATAAGACCTCCTTAACAATAAAGAATTTCACCAAACTAACGATATATCCGCCTGTTCAAACATCGTCTTTTCCCAACGAATCAAAACAATGCTAAGACACTGATGAACGAGCGAAATTCACCAGCTTAAGTGAGCATCTTCATTTTTAATGACACTAAGAATATCCACATTACTTTAAAGCTTTTTCATCTTCATTAAACCGTTTAAATGAAACGGAGAATGTTACCAGATTAACGCTTTGCGTCTTATAAGTGCCAACGAATGAAAACAAGGCTTTCAAACCGGTGAAGTTCGATACTGAAACCACTCCTAGCGGTAAATCGAAGAAGCTTTTTCTAGAGCGTGATTGAATTGATGTTTTGAGATAACGTACTGTATTCCTCGCTTTCATAATACTTATGGGTATTATATTATATAAGGGAATTACTACGGAGGCAAATAACCTCCAAGTTATAAAATAATAAAGGGCCACGCGAACGTTATTAGGTACTGCGATTCAACGGTTCCGGGGCCCAAGTCACGTATTCACACGTACTGCGCAAATGGATCTCAGGCCTAAGGCAAAACCTTTAGCCTTGAATACTTTTTTTAGCAGTTAATAGTATCGGGATAAGCCTTTCTGCAAAGACTATCACTATTTTTTTAATGCAGAAATCACCGATTAGGAAAACTTGAGTGAGTTTGTCCAGATAGATATATAGATAGATAGACATAGATCGATTGATATAGAGAGTTAAACAGTTTGCTCATTATAAAAATAAGCTATTATATTCACCAAATTTAATTAACTTAAGTATAGTAGTAATAAATCATCCATAACATAATATAAATTTAGTAATAAAAAGGTAGGTAATTTTTATATTCAATATAACAAGTATATGTATATATTTCACCCGTAATACTTATTTAACGTTTCAAACTTTCTTTAAGTAGAACTAAACTGAATTTAAACGTTAAGTGCAAATCCAACTCGAGATGCAACTTTGAAATTTGAATTCGATAATACATGTGGCAACGCTGTCGACCAATCCGGATCGTTCCGGTTTTCCGAATGTCGCCACAAGGTGCGCGCAAAACCATCGTTCGAATTTACCAACATTTTTCTGGAAAAACAAAAGGTATGGCGGCCAGGGCAGCCCGCGTGAAAATCAAACTAAAATTAACTTAGGTCATTCCGTTGAGTTGAGAGTTTAAGAAAAGGCATTTTTTTTACAAGTTTCGTGCAATCGAGGGTTGCATTGTTTTGTCCACTCGGTACGGTGGGGTATAATGCGTACGTTACCATTGGAGTAGCACGGGGTTTTGATTGTTGGCTATTGTCAGTTACGGAAGCGTCTTGTAGACCCGTTTTACCGTTTCGCCTTTTTGTTTTCATTGCATTGTGAGCTATCATATGAGGAACTATTGTTTTAATTTTTGCACAGTGTTCTGCGGTCTTTAAAACATGGCTACGCTGGCGGAACAGGCGGCCAAATTGCTCGATTTTGAACAAAAGCTCGACATAACCCTTCTCGATAACATCGTCGGGTGCATGTACTCCGGGGCTGGCGAACAAGTAAGTACATCAAGTTTAGACTGTTGTTTTCTGTTTACGATTGGTGACATTCCTGGTTTTGCGCAGCAACGGTTAGCCCGCGACATTCTGACCACACTCAAGGAACACCCACAAGCCTGGACCCGAGTGGACACCATCTTGGAGTACTCTAACAACCAACAGACGAAGTACTACGCTCTTCAAATCCTCGAAGCAGTAAGCAATTTATGTCGGTTCTTTGTTACTTACCGTTGGTCGTCACCTTTTGGGTTTTCCGTTGCAGGTCATAAAAACACGGTGGAAAACGTTACCGAGAGCGCAGTGCGAGGGGATAAAAAAGTACATAGTGGCGTTGATCATCAAGACATCATCAGAGTCGGAGACGATGGAGCGGGAAAAGACCTACTTGAGCAAACTCAACATGATTCTGGTGCTGATTCTCGAAAGAGAGTGGCCCAAACACTGGCCAACGTTCATTCCTGATATCGTTGGGGCCAGTAAGACCAACGAGAGCCTGTGTCAGAACAACATGGCCATCCTCAAACTCCTGTCCGAGGAAGTTTTCGACTTTTCGTCGGGAAACATGACACAGATGAAGGCCAAGCATTTGAAGGACTCCATGTGCTCGGAGTTTTCCCAGATTTTCCAACTCTGTCAGTTTGTCATGGTAAGTTACATAATAACCCATGTTGTGGTCCAAACAGTTGTTAATCGGTGATGTGTGCAGGATAACTCGCAGAACGCCGCTCTCGTGGGCGCCACGCTGGAGACGTTGCTTCGTTTCCTGAGCTGGGTGCCACTGGGCTACATCTTCGAGACGAAGCTCATCGACACGTTGACGCTGAAGTTCCTGGCTGTGCCGCTGTTCCGCAACGTCACCTTGAAATGCCTGACGGAGATTGCGGGACTCTCGACGCTGCCACAGTACGACGAGGCCTTCGTTGTCCTCTTCACGAGGACCATGGTATTTTCAATGTTTTAAATAACGTCACCTTAATTAAACATCTTTTATATGTTGAATGTAAAACCATTCTGTGCTCGGTGTTGAAATTCCCTCTGTGCTATTACAACAGGGCCAATTGGAACACATGCTACCCCTGAACATCAACATCAAAGAAGCCTACGCCAGAGGTCAAGACGCCGAGCAGAACTTCATCCAGAATCTTGCTCTGTTCTTGTGCACCATTCTGCGACAACACGGGACCCTGTTGGAACAGAGGGACGGTCAGGCGGTCTTGAATGCCCTCCAGTACTTGCTGCTCATCTCTGAAGTGGAGGAGACGGAGATTTTCAAGATCTGCCTCGAGTACTGGAACGCCCTGGCTGCGGACTTGTACCGTGAAACACCGTTCATGCCGCCTGCAGTATTTATCAGGTATTTTTATCCTCAATAACTCTATTATTATTAAAGTTGTTATTTAACTGTCATTCGTATTTTAATTCGTGTTAATTGTTATTTAATTGTAATTTTTCTTTTAAAATTACTAGCTTTATCATTTATATTCTTATTCGCTTCAAAAATTTCTTGTTATTTAGTTGTTACGCCAAGCATGTAACTCTGAACAGAGCACGTGATGTCCGCCCTCTCCTCAATTACATCATGTTGCAGATTGCTGCTTATTATTAACCCTTATCTATTTACAGCCTTCTTTTTATTGGTCCTATTTTGAACTCACTTATCTCAAGAATGTCGCATGGAATTATAAATGGCCATCACTTTAAAAATAATTAGAATTGTAAGTTGAATTTTAAAGAACAAGAGATTGGATGTAATATTCTAATCGTAAGATATATCTTGAGGTAACAGTAATTTAATGTTTAATATTTTGGTAAACATTATTGAAAACATCAATAGCAATTAAGTTACTTATTAATTAACATTAAATTTAATATTATAATAAACAGTATAACACAGCAAATTGGAAATAGGATTATAAAATTTAGTATGTAATTTAATAATAACTGATCTAATAGTACTTAAATTAAATATTAAATAACATTAATAGTTAATCGTGCAACTTTCATGAGTGAGACATGAAACGTAACATTCGAATGTTATTTGTCCCAAGTAGCAGGAACGCGCCTACAGGAGCTTCCGCACGGCGCCTTTTTTACCAGCCGGTGCTGACTCGCCTTCGCTACATCGTCATCAGTCGCATGGCCAAGCCCGAGGAGGTCCTCGTGGTGGAGAACGAGCACGGCGAAGTGGTACGCGAATTCATGAAGGATACGGACTCGATCAACTTGTACAAGACGATGCGCGAGACGCTGGTCTACCTGACCCATTTGGACTACGTCGACACGGAGCGCATCATGACTGAGAAGCTCCAGAACCAAGTCAATGGAACCGAGTGGTCGTGGAAGAACCTCAATACGCTCTGCTGGGCTATTGGAAGCATTTCAGGTAATTGAATGATCTCTGTTTAACAAACTATTTATAATAATTATCTAAATTAGTGTGTTCTAATTACTATTAGTCAATAGGAGAGTATATGGGATTCTGGTTCGACTTCGGTATCTGTCGCTCTATGGGGCTTTTCCTGCCGGACAGCGACAAGTTTAATAGCACCTGTTTTGGTCCTTTTTTAGTTCTTGTCTTTGTGTGAATAGTCGCTTTTTACCGAGACTGGAACATGAAGAGCGACTGATATCAAAGACAGTTGCGACTGATGGCAGACAAACGCTTGGACACCATGTTGGTGTCGACTTTGATGTATGTCGCCCTTAATGAGATTTAAGCATGGCGAGCGACCAATAAAAAACGTTAAAAAAAATATGCTAAAATGTTTATATAAGAAACTTTTGTAGGGTTTGTGGAATCTGTCGCTCTTAACGAGACTTTTGCATGGCGAACGACTGATACCAAAGGCGATCATATTACAAGGCTAAAAACATGTTGCTAGCAATTTACTTTAGGTTTTGCCGCGTTCAATGGGACTTTTGCAGGGCAACCGACGATATTAAAGTTCGTCTTTCAAAGACAACATGTTTGGTTTCGTTTTTGAAATGCTGCTTTCAAGGGTCTGTCATAGGCATAGGCGATCCAAATGCAAAACCGTGTGCTCTGAGTTCATTGTCCAAGTTAACCTATAAAAAAGAAAAACACAATAATAATCGGACTTGAATTGACGAACAGGTGCCATGCACGAAGAAGACGAGAAACGCTTCCTGGTGACGGTCATCAAGGAGCTGCTGGGTCTCTGCGAGCAGAAAAAGGGCAAGGACAACAAGGCCATTATCGCGTCCAACATCATGTACGTGGTAGGGCAGTACCCGCGCTTTTTACGGGCCCATTGGCGTTTCCTCAAGACGGTCGTCAACAAGCTGTTTGAGTTTATGCACGAGACTCACGACGGTGTCCAGGACATGGCTTGCGATACCTTCATCAAGATTGCCCAGAAATGCCGGCGCCATTTCGTCCAGGTTAAATTTTTAAAAAAAATAGAAATTTACCCCAAGTGTTAAGCTAATTAACTTAATACCCAATTTACGTGGTAATGAAAATTAATTTTATACGTGCCTGATAATACTATTTACGATCTGGTAATGCTACATACGACTTGAGATAACTGTACGTATTAATGGAACTAAATATTACACCTGATAATACTATACGGCTTGATTATACTAAACTTGAAAACGAAACTTAAGTGTTTTAATTGATAATACTATACCTAATATTACTATATACAAGTCGTTAATACTGTACTCGATAATGGTGTTAAATTTTACACGTGATAATACTATACTACATGATTATCCTATACCGAACTTGATAGTACTATACCCCATAATGCTATATATAGCTTGATAATACTGTGCGTGATAATGGAGCTAAATATTACACTTGTCCGATAATACTATATGTGACCTGATAATACTATACTTAAACTTAATAACGAAACTTGATATTATAATAACTTGATATTGCGGTACTAGGTAATACTAAACATTGGCTAATGGAATACATTTCATGTTGAATGGAATCTAAATTCGGTTTTATCTTTTTTTTAATCAGGTTCAAGCTGGTGAAATCATGCCGTTTATTGAGGAGATTCTGTCCACCATCAGCACCATCATCTGCGACCTGCAGCCGCAGCAGGTGCACACTTTCTACGAGGCCGTCGGTTACATGATCAGCGCCCAAACGGAGAAACCCGTCCAGGAACATCTCATCGAGAGATATATGCATTTGCCCAATCAGGTTTGGCCGTTATTCTCTCTTCTAAAATTTTCTTAAATGACTTTACTTAGTTTAAATTTTAAATAATATTCCTATCATGAGGAATATGAATAATTCACATATAAAGTAAATAGTATGCAATATAAATATCATAAACAAAATATCAATCAACCTTCTTTATCTTAAACAACCTTCGTAATAATAGTGAAATATTGTGTGAAACGAGCACCGTATTAACCGTTGGGTGATTTCTAGGTCTGGGATGATATTATTAACCAAGCCACGAGGAACGTCGACGTTCTGAAGGATCCTGACGCGGTGAAGCAGCTGGCCAACATCCTCAAGACGAACGTCCGGGCCTGCAAAGCCCTGGGACACCCCTACGTGACCCAGTTGGGACGAATCTATTTGGACATGCTGAATGTCTACAAGGTATAATCCTAATCAAATTTGGTTCTCCAACATGTATATGGCTATTGATTTTGGTAACGGAGATGGTGTAGTTTGATTTGTTTTTATAAGAACTGGTAATGGATTACGGTGTAGAATTATCTGGTTAGAGACACATCTAATTTGATTGGCTTATACGAAATCTTATCATAATTACGCTTTAAAATTGAATTTTTTAAAATTAATTTCTGTTTATTGCATATTCTTATTTAAATTTGCAAATTATATTTTAATAAATAGTCAAGTATGTCGGTAGAGGTGTAATTAATTACGGTTTATAATTGGATATGTTCATTAGCTTATATTTTATTGAATTTTCGTAATGAAGTTAATCATGTTGGCTAGTTCAGGGAAAAGTGTCTAATTTGATTTGCTTAAAAGAAACGATACAATTAATTTTATTAATTAAAGAATAATAAAAAATAAATACGTAGTTATATCACGGTTTAAATTTGTTTTTTTAATTAATTTCTGAATTACGCAATTATTGTAGAAAAAAAAAACGCCAACAGTTTGACAAACATAAGTGGTTATTGATACTGAGAAGAAACGGTGACCACTTGGATTTATTTATCAAAACTGTTATTTTAATTATGTCGTTTCAGTTATAATTAAAAATAATAATAATATTTCCTTTGATAAAATGCAGGTCATGTCTGAGAACATCACAGCAGCCGTGGCCCTCAGCGGCGAAGCGGTCACGCGGCAGCCGCTGATCAAGAGCATGCGATTGGTCAAAAAGGAGACGCTGAAACTGATCTCCGATTGGGTGTCGCGCTCCACCGAGCCGGAGCTGGTGCTGGAGAATTTCATCCCTCACCTGCTGGACGCCGTGCTGGTCGACTACCAGAGGTGCCCGGTGCCTGCCACGCGAGAGGCCGAGGTCCTCAGCACCATGGCCACCATAGTCAACAAACTGGAGGCCCATATCACTCCGCACGTGCCCAAGATCTTCGAAGCCGTGTTCCAGTGCACGCTCGACATGATCAACAAGAATTTTGAGGATTTCCCCGAACATAGGACCAATTTCTATCTCCTGCTTCAGGTAAACTTTTACTGGAGAAAAATAACCTTAAGATCTAGGTTAACTAAGGTTTGTGTTCAGTGTAAGTGAGCAGTACGTATCATTTAATAAATACATTTAACTTAAACTATTTATTTATATTGTTAATGGTTGTTAGGTAGTAGTAGTAGTAGCTATTTTGTATGAATGATAAAACTAGTCAAATCTGAATATTACATTAACTACAGTGATATCCATTTCGCACATAAGAAAATTACTTACATTTGTCATGTAGAGGTGCGGTGCTGGTTAAATCATATTACGTTTTAACCCGCTATTCAGTCATTTGCGAAGAAGTTGATCATCTGCACGTTGTGCAGTATTACCGGGTTACTGAATTTAATTTATGAATTTTGTTGTTTGATCCGCAGGCGGTGAACAACCATTGTTTCCCGGCTTTCCTCAGTCTGCCACCGGCGCAGTTCAAACTCGTCCTGGACTCGATCATTTGGGCATTCAAGCACACCATGCGTAACGTCGCCGATACTGGACTCGATATTCTCGTAAATTTGATTAAACTGTTTATTAGTTATTTTTTTAACCTGATTAACCTTAGTCTAAATAATCAGCATTATAAACTGTAATCTGTATTGAATTGTTTAATCATATCTCGGAATGTATATATGAACTATGTTATAAATATTATACGCACCATTATATTACGTAGCATATTAAGGAATATGTTTGTGTATCTTGTAAACTTGTATGTATTATATTACTGTTTAGTCATATAACAAACAGTATGTGTAAAACATTACTAGAGGTAACATTTTAAGTAATGCATTTGTGAATATTACAATCGAAACATTTTCATGAACTTGTGTAATATATGGATTATAATATTATATGTGGCAATTTCTTAAGAATTGTCATATATGATTTACATATTATCACCTTATCATAATACAATAGAGTAATCTGTTTATGTATTTCGTTATATTCGATATTGTGTAAATTTGTATTTTAGCAAATATGGTCTATAATTTAATCTCGACATTTACATTACAAAACAAAGATATGTATAATTTTAAACTGATCAGTGATGTCTTGGATTGCAGTACCAGCTTCTCCAGAACGTGTCGCAGAACGAACAGGCAGCTCAGAGTTTCTACCAGACTTACTACGTGGAGATCATGCAGCACGTCTTCTCGGTGGTCACCGACACTTCGCACACGGCTGCCCTCACCATGCATGCTACCATTCTCTCCTACATGTTCACTATCGTCGAAATGGGCAAGGTAATGCGGTTTCAACAAGCATGACACGATCCTCATTCCTGTCAATGATTTTTTGTGATATTAGGTTTCGGTGCCATTGAGTCCGACGATCCCAGTCCCACCACCGGGTGGTTCCATCTCGGCTGCCAATGTGTTGTACGTGCAGAACTTTGTGGCGGATCTGCTGCACGCGGCCTTCCCGCATTTGACGCAGCACCAGCTCAAGGTGACCGTCGCCGGTCTCTTCGACCTGGACCGGGATATCGCCGGATTCAGGGAGCATCTTCGCGATTTCCTCGTTCAAATCAAGGTCTTCTTTCCTCCTTACCTTACCTTAATTAAACAAATTAATATGTTAAATCGTGTTGAATTAAATACTCTCGGATTGGTTAATAAATGTGATGTTTGTTGTGCAGGAATCTACTGGAGAAGATGACAGCGACCTTTACCTGGAGGAGCGTGAACTGGAACTGCGCCGCGCCCAGGACGAGAAGCGCAAAGTTCAGGCCTCTGTTCCGGGCATTCTTAATCCGCACGAAATTTCCGAGGAAATGCAGGATTGAAAATCTGCCGGGGGATGAATTTATAATAAGTAATTTAATCAATTATTCTGTTGGTTTTTTTTCTTTTGTGAGGAAGAAATCACAACTCGGAATACATCATAAAATTAAAATTGGTTATTTATCAAATAGTATGTTATAATTATACAGCTTCAGAAAATGCATATTCTTAATTTTAAGTAATAAAAAAACTCAAGTACACGTGTACCCGGACTAATGCATAAATTGACTAATTACATTTGACTGTTTCACTTCGTTATTAAAATTCATAACTGTGGAATAATTAATAAAATAATGATCGATTTCAATTTGGTTAAAAACTTGTTCTTATCATCGATTCTGTTTTGTAATATTTACAACCTTAGATTTCAACAACAAAAAATTCAAGTGTTATTCGATTTTTTAAAAAGTAAATCCGAGTACTCGTGCACCGATATTAATATTTATTTCGGTTCTTTTAATTTTTTTTGCAGAACCCAAGTTTTTTTTCTTTTTATCCGCTGTGGCTGTGTTTTGGATGACAAGTCTTCACAGGAAAGCGCATCTCGTCAACATTACAGTAGCTGTTAGACACACTTTTCTACGTGGGAGACATCAAGATAATTCTCTTCTTTTTTTATACAAGAAATCCTTTCTCGATAGTGTTCGCCACCGTGGACCTGGTATCTCTACAACTTTGTCCTATTTTTCCCCTGTTTAATTTTTTTTTTAACCTTGAAAAAAAAATGGTAAAATCACCTTCATTTATGTCCAGATCAGATAACACGACCACATCTTACGGTACACTTCAAATTTTCGCGTTGAGCTAAGTGTCCAATGTGCCCCCCGCTTCTTTTCCTCTTCATATGGTTTTTTCTCCCTTTTTCCTGTTTTTTTTTTTTAATCTTTGGTATATTTTCCTTGTGACTGCGTTCCTTTCTGTTGTGAACGGAAGTTGTTGGCTTGGAGAACAAACACTAAAAACAAGAAGACATCTCTAATGATGTTAATGAGAGGCAACGGACGAGGTCACTTATTTCCTCTGTGAGGAGTTGGTCACCCCTCGAAACCTCCTTTCATCGAATTACAAAAAGAGAGAGAGAGAGAAAGAGCAAAAAAAAAATTCTTAAATAAGAGCTGCAAGTTTTTTCCCCCCTTTGAAAAACAATACACGCATAGTTGCATAACATGAGTAGTTATTGCTTATGTTAGTTAATGATCAGTTTAATTTAAATTAGTGGTGGAAACGGGGGTTTTAAATGGCGGAGACATGTTACATTAGTTAATCTTAAGGATTTTATTTTAGGGAAACTAACGAACTGATTGCAATGAAACTTTACAGATCTATTAAGTACTAATAGGTCTGTACTTGTTATTTTTTGGGTTGCTCTACCTTTGAAACTGTAGGAGTAATAAGCAATCAACTTTCCTCCAGATAGAAGCGTTTTTCCGCTCTAGACTACCATATAAGATGATGATTATACCAACTCTGTAATTACCATACGAATAATAACATGCTAATGTAATTCATATACGGAATAGTCTTTCAGTGTTTATGCGTCATTCAAAGTATGCTTTGACCGATCACGTGACCGGTATATATATATATGTGTGTGTGTGATTTGCTGTTTAGCACTTAAAGTAATGAAACAGATTACACGCTGCTGCAAACGGGACGCGGTGTACATCTCAAGTCGGTATATGCCGGGGTAAATCGGATTTACTCTCTTGGGTTTTCCTCAATGAAAATGTACGAGTTTTATTGATCAACATGGTTATATGGCCAGAAGGGATTTTCTGTAATCTTCTTGTCCGTGGTCTGTAATTTCTTAGCATCTCTTACACAAGCGGCCATTGCAGCACCTGCCTAAAGCAGCCAGCGTGGGCGTCTGTCCAGTCACCTTGACATCAGATTAACTCTTATCAGTCGCATCTACTTTAATTATTCATTCATACATTTGTACAGCGTCATCAAATTTCCATGAATGATTACTGTCCGTTGCCTTAATCGGACCTTGCAATTGTAGTTTGACGTTTGGTCATTGAATTGCAGGTTTAAAATCGTTGAATTTGTTGTTCTTTGATGATTTTTGTTTCTGTGCTATTTTCAGGTGTAATAGTTTTCCCCCTGGGTGGCGTTAATCGATAAAGTGCGGCGCTTCTGGTGATTCGGAAATCTTACAATCGTCAATTGATGACGTGACACGCGCGCTTTTGGTTCTTTACATGCTCTCTCTAAGGTATATGTTACTGTGCGTGGGACGTGTGCCGTCGATTTTACTGGAACTTTTTTTATTGGTTTTACTTTGGAATCAGCACACTGAGTTTGAAATGCAGCCATGTTGTTCTTTCCAGGATAGCGAATTTAATTAGGCGGGTATGCAACAGGAAAGGTCGCTGACCAAACTGTTTTCTCATAAACAGCGACCAATACCGAAGACGCTTCAAGTGTATACGTATATCAGGTTATAAGCAGAATTGGCCTACCTTTGGTATCAGTCGCTCCCCATGGCATAGCCTCGTACAGAGCGACCGATACCAGAGGTATCTGTTTATGTAACCCTGTTAAAAAGCAGGTTATACCCACCTTCGGTATCAGCCGCTCGCCACGGCAAAATGTCATTCAGAGCGACCGATTCCAAAGTCGAGATAGAATCTTTCGAAAAACGTTGTAAACGCAAAATCCGCTCGTCTTTGGTATCAGTCGCTCGCCTTACTAAACTCCCGTAGCAAGCGACTTACGTTCAGGAAGAAGCCAAGCGGCAAAAACACAATATGCAGGCGATTTACAGAGGACGGGCAGACAAGGACTGGTCTAAGGAGAAAATGTAGACAAGCGGCTTAGAAATGTACGTTGTATTATGTGAGGGCAGTTATGCTGAAAGTAGCGCTGCTATTGGATGGTTCCTCCACAAAAGGAACAACAAATAAGGGACCACCCTGTCTGTGTATATCCCCCCTGTTCCTTGTGCCAAAAAGAAGAAGAGGCCCATCACAGCTTGTAAATCATCGACACAACTGCCTATTGTTGAACCAACGCGCCGTGAAAACACGTGTTCACTTCCACGTATGAGCATGTAGGGTAGACACACACACGGCAGCTTAAGGCAATCAAAAGACGATCAAAATTGTTCAGCCACGTATACATATTCCTCCAGAACACCCGTTGCTAATCTCGGGCACCGAAGCTAGCGTATGAATATGGTGTAAGACGTCTGAACTGCTTAAAGCGTAACGGATTATCCTATTTCATCAGTTGTGGAACAGCAGCCGTTTTATACAGTCGCTCTTTATTGGGCAATAGTAAGGGCGAGCGACTGATGCCAAAGACCTGGAATCAATCTCCAGTTGTGCAATTCGGACTACAGGATCGAGTCGCTTTCAAAGGAACTTTAGCACAACAAGCGA
>JAIQCU010001966.1:0-14982 GCA_022114935.1 Leptestheria dahalacensis
AAAAATAAATTCTATATTTACACAAGAGAGTAAGACGTAAGATAGGCCCCTCATGTGTATATGAATCGCGGGGGAGAAATAAATGTCGGAAACGGTTAAAAAGTCTCCTCTGCTGCTCAATGGCGTCGAACGTATAATAAACGCCAAAATAAACAAGCTTGTCCTCTTTTTATTGAATTTTTTCCCCCTTTCCCTGACGAGTGCCGGGGTCATCTCGAAAAAGGCCATCCCCGGGTCAAGTCGACCCAAAGAGCGTCTCTCGTAATCAGATGCCCAGCACTGTATGTATGCATCAAAAGCCAACAAGGTTTTACGACTCTACCAAAGGGTTTTCGACGGTTTGTTAGCGATTCGTATAGACGGGAATAGTTAAGAGTTTGTTCCACAAGAAAAGAGCGTACAACAAGAGATAAATTCATTCAAGTTTTTTGCTTATTAACTTAAACAGGTTTTACCGGATAACCATCCAAATTTAGACTAGGATTTTACTATTCGATAGTCATTTAACGTCAAATTTCCGGTGATTTTGAAGCATTAGTTTAGCCAAAATTAAATGTTGAAGTTTATATACAACATACTGAAATTGTCTTTAAAGGTATGATTCTCTGGTAATCTTCCAAGAATCTTGCATGGGTACGTGATTCTTAAAGCATTTAAAACAGAGCTTCGCCATATAGCGTTTCTATGTGATTCTTGATGATTCTTAATGACTCTATGAACAAAAGATAGTGTTTGAATCCTGCATGAATCCCTAGATACATATTCCAGCAGTAGATTTATTCAAACGGACAGTTTAAAGGTTGCAGTCGATTCTCTAAGATTCTTAGCGAATTTTTATATTATAGTTATGAATCTTGCATGAATCCTATTCTACTTGTAAAGCAATCCAGAAGTAGCTAAAGCAGTCTATAGTTTTACAAGGCTGTAAAGTGAATCTGTTGAGGAATCTATGATTCATTTACTCTGCGTTTACTTCCTTGCGGTTTCACCGTTGCACGTGATGCCATCCTTGTAGTAATCCGGGAATCTTTAAGGAATCTCTATGATTCTCGCGGTATTTCTTTATTCGAAATGGAAAGTATACGGAAGCCGGTATAAGCGACGGGGGAATCTTTCTCTTATAAAAATGATCTTAAGGTTGTGAATCCTCTATCATTCACTCTATTTAACCCGAATAGGCTAACCTTCATACATTCACAACTATTCCTCAATATCAATTAACAAGTATCTTTTAATCGTTCTACACATAATCCAAGTTGTTTGTGTACAGTCCAGAAGAAAATAAAAAAGGGCTCTGAATGGAGAGGAAATACGGTAGTTATATTAAACTTTAGGATTTTTATTTGGACAAGACTAACAAAGCGATTAAAACAGTACTTTACGGGTAGATCATGTATTACTTGTTCTGCAGTTTGGTATATTATTGGATTATGGTAGACGAATAAACAGCTAGAGAGATATAATTTGGTAGATGGATGGATTGATTAGATAGATAGATATGCGGTTAGATAGATAGATAGATAGATAGATAGACAGAGAGATAGGTAGACAGAGAGATAGATAGACAGATAGTTAGATGGATAGACAGACAGACAAACAGACAGATAGATGGATACATAGAAGAATAGATCGATCGATCGATCGATAGATAGATAGATAGATAGATAGATAGATAGATAGATAGTTACACAGATAGATAGACAGACAGACAGATAGATGGATACATAGAAGAATATATCGATAGATAGATATACAGACAGACAGATAGATAGATAGATAAATTTTCAGGTAGATAGACAGATAGATAGATAGATAGATGGACGGATTCTAATGTCATTTTAATGCTATATAATACCTTTATATCCCAATACAATAATTTACCATCTCAGTTATTATTTATTGGTAGCTGCTTCAAAACAAGGAGGGGAAGAAACTTTAATGTTTGTCTCGTGTCCGCCATGTTTGGCGACAAAGAGATCCATCTTGGTTTTGAAAGAAAATTGAAAAATAAATATTTTTAAAAAATACTCGACAAATTGTCAATGGGGGACGAGAACAACTGAAAGGATTGAGAGAAGCTCAATGGCTCTCTTCTATCTGGTCAATGGAGAGATGCAGAGAGAGAAAGAGATAGAGAGAGAGAGATGGAAAAAGGGATCCGCGCGGAGAAAACGGACGCCATTTTGTTTCTAATCGGGTAAACAAATCGGAGCAGCTGATGTAAACACAAAAAGCCATCGTCGACATCTTTCGTCTCGCGTTCGTGTCAAAGGGGTTGACCGTGTGTAGTACTTGGCGACGAAAGATTTTTTAATCAAGTTAATGCTTTACGAAATTATGTTGGCCTTTTAGAAGATTGGTCTATTTATATCCTCTTATTTCGGTTTCAGTCGTTTTACCGTCTGTCTATCATCTATCTGTCTGCCTATCTATCTATCTTTATGTCTATCTATACATCTGTCTGTCTATCTATCTATCTATCTTTCTACCTGTTTATCTAACTATCCATCCATCTATCTGTCTATCGGTCTACCTATCCAGCTATAGCCTATCCACCTATCTGTCCATCTATTTATCTATTTTTTATCTATCTACCTATCTATCATCAATCTATCTATCTTCCTGTGTATCTATCTCTATCTATCTATCAATCTATCTATCTATCTATCTATCTATCTAACTATCTATCTATCTATCTATCTATCTATCTATCTATCTATCTATCTATCTATCTATCTATCTATCTATCTACCTACCTATATACAAATCTGTCTGCCTGTCTAACTGTCTGTCTAACTATCCATATTAAAGATCTTTTTTTTAAATTCTGGATTGGTTCTTAATTTTGCGTGTATTATCTTTTCTCCGTCAGAATTCATGTTTGATCTATTTTTTTAATCTTGGTTTTTAATAATTAAGCTTTTTATAGTTGAATTTTTGATATTTCTTAATCTCAGTCTGTATTTATCTATTCGTTTCCTGCTTCTGTCGTCACTGAATTTAGTTGCTTCGCAAAATCATTGAACTATACCTCAAATGTAATCAGGAGTAAAAGCCTACGACGACTAATTTTACTATTTTCTGTATATAAACACCACGTGTACCACATATATGTAAACCATTTTATATGGGTAAAATTACTTGGCAGCATTTTGATATCAATCACTGCATTATTAGCATAGAATATTGTTCATATAGATAGCATTGTTATAACAATATAATTGACATCACGTTACGTATATGTACATATATAAACCACCAAAATTTTTAACAGTGTAAGTTATATTACATTATATACATGCACAGAGGTATCACGTATCACACCATACATATAAATTATACATGGATAACTTTATCATACTTGATAACATTCTGATTCATAGACTCTATTATGATATATCTGTATATAGCTACCATGTGAATCATCCATTCATATCCAACACTACACATAATTAAAGTAGATAATGACTTGTACATGTCCAGAGACAATCTTACTATAAATCTTTTAATCTGAAACAAATTGATGTTACTTTCATTAAATTTAAATTCAAGAATCTCCAAACGTTAAAAATAGACTTGGTGTCTTGTTGCCTATATAACCGGCCCCGTTGGCCATATTGTGTGACACACAAAAGGTGCGCTAATCTTAACGACCAACTCTGAATAACATATCGAGTGCGGGAGTTGGGTGGGGTTTTGTAAAGAAAAAAAGGTGAATAACGACGCGCGACATATAACCAATATGACAATGAACGCGGTATAGCTTTTGAGTCTCAAAAGATGCGACCCGCCGGTTGCATTTCTCCATTGCCGACCTGTGCCAGCGTTTATCTTTCCCTTAAGCAAATAAGAAAAGTCGCCCGGCTTTTCCTCTTTTACACACCGAAAGAGCCCTTTTTTCCCATACACGCTCATCACCGATATCATAGACACTCTAATATTCTTTGCTTTTGTCCTTATTCCACTTGGGATATAAGAGATTCCCACGCGACGGCCATATTGCAATCCCCTTTGTGAAACACAGCCTCGTGATTCATTCATTCAGTCGTAACCTTCACTTCCGATATCGCCATTTTTTCCAGTATCGATATATCTGATACGATGCATCGATAAAAAATATAAGTATTGTCGTTTTTTCACCAATATGAAAACTTTTGTCGTGTCGAAATGCTTTGAAAGTCGACACGGTTTTTCATTCGTTTGTTGTTGGTCTACTTTTGTAATTAGAGTTTGTTAGAGTTGGAAAAGCAGGGTTGTTGGATATCGGAATTTTTCCGATTTCGATATTGAAGATTATGAGTTATTTGCAATACTGTCTTTTATCGATAACAACATAAGAAAAGATGCGATATATATTGAAGTTTCAGTACCGATATCGATATCTTCAACAACCCTGTGAACAGGTTGAACAAAAAGTATCCAACTCGGCTTTGGGTCGAGTCGAGTCGAGTCGAGTGTCGAGTTACGTATATCATTGTCTAGTTGATTCTGTCGTCATCCAACTTTATGTAATCCCAGTTTCAATATCAATTCAACACATAGAACTTCTTCAATCGACTTGACTTTGAACTGTAATATGTCGTCTTGTGGGCCTAGAAGTCAACTTGTACCCCAAAATGTTGGGTTCATATATTTCTGGCGCGATTTCTTCCCAATTCCGACTTGAAGTTGCCTTTTGGTGTCATCCCCAACTCCATAAACCCAACTTCACTTAGTAGAGTCTCAACCTACATAACTCGACTTTAAGGATGTTAGGCAGCAGCTTTGTTGTCGACTTGTATATTTTTCAACATCTAAACCTAACTTTACCAATCTCGGTTCAATTGACTGAAGGTCAACTTTTTACCAATCGATTTTGAGCAGTCGACATAAAACCAAGTCAACTGTCTCAGAATTGGGAATCAGTTTTGTAAACGATATCTGAAATCGACTTCACCTGTTGGCTAATCGCAGACTGAACCTTACCAGTCAACCGCGAATTCTGTTTAACCAACTCGTTTCTGTAAAACGATGCAACTTCAATGTCGACTTTTATTTGCTCGAATCACATCTTAATGTCGTTCATACTTGGATATACACGGGATCTCAACTTTCATCCACTATATAAGATGACCTTCCATAAACAACTCAGTTTCATTTCATCGATTGAACAGTGGTTGTTTTGCATACCAACAACATCCGATTCCACTCGACATACAAGTATAATACGACTTCAACAACAATACCAACAACCAGTTGCTTTTTTCGTTCCCCGTATAACATCAAGTTAGCAGATGACAGCATTTGCAAAATAGCTTTAATTGAAAATGCCAGAATCCGACATTTTGTATATTATTAGATCTCAACCGGTCCCAGAATCCCACATCTATCTATCTATCTATCTATCTATCTATTTGTCTATTACCTATGTATCTATCTGTCTATCTATATATCTGTCTATCTACCTATATCTATCTGTCTATTTATCAGTCTGTTTTCTGTCTATCTACCTATCCATCTATCTATCTGTCTATCTATCTGTCTATCTATCTATCTATCTATCTATCTATCTATCTAGCTTCTATCTATCTAGCTTCTATCTATCTATCCAATGTCTCTATTTGTGTGTCATGTATGCCAGATAGGTTCTGGGGCCGGTTGGGATCAAACTCGGGTTATTGTCATTCTACAGGCAATGTCCATAAATGATTACAAGTAACCGGTTTCCCGATGGCGAGTATATAAGGAGAGGACGACTTGGAAAACAATTAGAATATGGCGATTAGATGTTGTATATGCACTTAACGTGTTATCGGAAAGTCACGTGACCGTCGAGATGGCTTTCTGACATATCAGCCGCTCACTTCTCCAGCGCCATGTTCCTCTTATCGCGGACGCCATTTTGTTTGGCCAAAAAACGCCGCCCTGTGTTTCCTACTGGTATTACGTGACTTCTATAAGAGTTTATCTTTCTTCGTATTCTTTTACAGTATAGGATGGAGAGGAGAATACCGTATGTGGTTTTATGAATATGACATGACATTGTCACGACATTGTCCTGATATAACATGTGTTCATACGTTGTGTTTATATATGTGGTATAACATTCTTTGTATACTTGATATAACCTTGGTATGAGGGACGAACATGTACGAGAATTTTGATTAGTCGCCATCTTGGAAACAAAGTATACAGAAACAATAAATTAATCTTCAATCTCATCACTTCGTAAAACCTGACATCAACCCAATATAGCCAGTTTAAGTTAAAACTGAAGAATCAATTAAGTCAAAACTGCAAAATGAATCAAGTTACCTCCATAGTTTGCCGAGTGTCTTGCTGAGTTCCGCGTTGTGAAGCTGCGGGTACTGATCGGCCAACTGCCGTCGCGCTTCTTGCGCCCAAACCATGAACGCGTTCATCGGTCGCTTCACGTGCGTCTCCCTCTTCTCGGGATTCGATCTGCAAATTCAATTGTTTAAAACAGAATTAACGTGACTTGATCACACAAACCGGCCAAATGTAGGAAAGCGACATTCAAACCGACATATTGTCGGATAATTACCGACTTGATAGTTGTTGGAATACCGTTTTGCACAACTTAACCCAAAGTACATTTTAAGCCATTATAGATGTTTCTATAGTAAAGATTTGAACATGTCGATGACCGGTCGCGGTATAGTGTTAAAAACTAGTCCAAATGTTGGTCTAATTAACAGATACATTACAAAGATGAGTGAATACATTGATGAATATTTGGAGTGAATATTTACTTGTTAGCTAAAGGCACAAGACTCCAGTCATATCCTCGCAGCACTTTAGCCACAGCATCGCCGATGTCCACTTTGGCGACGCCGTGCAGCTGAATGTGGTGCTGCTGCAGCAGTTCCTCAAAGGTGCGTTTCTCCTGCGCCGAGTTCTTGTTCGACATTTCTTCTTTTTCCACTCGTTTGATGCCCAAAGTTCAAAATCCGACAAGATGGACGACACGCGGTTAACGACCAAATCCGCAATATTGCATAACTCGATTGATGAAATTCACAAGTTGTTCTAACCAAGGCACTTTGAGAGTTCAAGAAATCGGAATTGCGAGAAGAGAGAGAGAGAGAGACAACTACAGATGTCGCCGGTTGCAAGTCGCAAACCAAACTGAACCTTAGGCGACTCCATCGAGAAATTATTGGGTCCGGCTTCCGATTTACCCCCAGGGCCCGCCCACTACGAGTCTGTTCAACCAATCAGCGATGTTCCATGCGTGTGTCTGTGTCTATGTGTGTGTGTGTGTGTGGGTGTGTGGGTGTGTATGGTACCCGAGTGTAATCTTCGTTTCTAGTTACGAAACGCAATATTTTTTCCTAAATACGATGGAATTTTCAGCTGTTTAATTTGTAATTAATAAAGGAAATGAACTTTGTGGTAGGCTCTGTTTGATGAAGATTTTCACAGTAATTCATTTGAATATTGTCTGGAAGTTATTGTTTGTATATCAAATTAACCCAACTGTAAAAAAGAGATGTAATTTAATTGTTGTTAACATTATTTCATTAACTTTAATTTCACTTTGAATAATAAAAATATATAAATAAATATGCAAATGTACTGATCTTAATATCAATAAGTTCATACTAATTTTTTATAAAATAATTGAATGAAACAGGCAACGCCGCACTTCGTTGTACTAGCAGACGACCATGAACTTCTTCAAGTATCTTCCAAAAAAATCAAAATTTTCAGTTTAAGATAATATTACGCCTAAAGGTTAAAGTTAATGAAGGAACTCTTTCCAGTTCCACGTCGATTAAACTCTCAACATCAAAACGGAGTCGTTGGACACGCCCAACTCACTTACGCAGTTTGATTAACCTTAAATCGCTTACATTTATCCTTACCATTAAGTCTAGTTCAACCCATCTTAAGCTAACAGGTTGTTGACAGGATTTCTCGGGCCAAGGGGTGGGCAAAGTGGGGCAGCTGCTCAGGGCCCAGATCGAGCTTGGGGCCCACTTTTGCTGGTCAAGGGACCCAGAAAGGCCTTTAACTGGGCCTTCAACCCGCAAGAATCATGTGGGTTTCGCCCAGGGCCCCAAAGTCCCTCGGCACGCCACTGGTACATACATATTACATACAGTATTACATATTGCGTCATTCTCGTTTATGTTTAACATCTTTGAAGACAACTACAGCATGTTTTTTTCCCAAAAAAATGTTGGGTGTGCGTATAATACAACACAGTTCTTTTCTTCAAGTTTTGAACAGAGAAAAGCACCGAACGAAAAAGGATTAACTTAATGAGATGTGGTGTTCGTTTGGCGCTGTTGAACGCGCGCGTCACGGGCCACCAAAGCCGACGGGAATCAGTTTTCCAAAGCGCGGGGCGGGGGGGCGCCCCGGCTGCATCCTATGCACCACCGAAAGGGAACCAATCGCAGCGCCGCCATCTTGTTCCCCTTTTTGTCTCCCAACATTAATATTTGTTGTTCTAATGAGACCATTCTTGGGCGATCCTCTTTCACTTGTCCCTCACTATATACTTGCCATCACAACACAACTGCGAAAGATTCCAAAATAAACACAGAGAATCAACCGGAGCCGCGCCTTGTTTCTTACACAATAACCATACGAAATGCCTCATGTCTTTTTCAGGTCGGTTATTGTTAGAAGCAAAAGCAACCTGTTTTACTACCCGGCTTGGATTTTGCCCTGCGGCTAGACTGAAAGATCCAGCAAGTTTAACCTTGTTTCACAAGGGGCACAGGGACGATTTGAAACCCGAGAATCCATTAGCATCCAACTTGGAAGGAATAGAGTTTAAATAAAAGCAGAAATGATTGATCTCTACATGCGTATATGCAAAGTAAAGAAACACGGATAATTTAGCATAGAGGGTAATATCTGTTTGTCATGGACTTGATCCCCCCCTGGTGCGTACGCTTGCTGATAGAATCATCGAGGACTCATCACGACCTGCAGATGGCCACCAGGGGGCTCGGCTACACAAACGTGCACCGGCATCAGCACAAAAACACGAACCGCCAATTACCGACTCCTTAAACACCCCATGTATGACAGCTCCGGAGAAACTGAAACCAAATGGGGCCTACCATGCTTACAGCTGATTCTCTCACAAGCACAAAATATACATTTCTCTTCACTGATATTAGTTTGATATCTCTTCTCTCCGTAGGGAAAGTATATCAGCTGCGAGGGGTTCACACGGAAATGTGATCAACAGTCTTTCACCACTGACCGCTGTTTACTTTGAGGTTAAGATGCTTAATATACCTCTGGTGCACACAATTAAGACTTGCCGATTTTTCGATAGCCAGCATGCTGGCGTCTCCTGAAACCCAGCGTTTATCAGGATTCCAGTATGCTGAACCACCTCCTGAACCGTTTGAGGAACCAGCGAGAATTCAGCAGGCTGAATACCTTCTGATTACAATAGAGTGCTGGAGAACAGGCTTATAAGGTTCTTATTACATTAATTTGTTATTCCGTTGCCATGGTGACATGGAATTGCAAGTTATTTAGGGCCCCATGTTAAGTATTTGTTGACAGATTTCTGGAAATTCTCGGCATTCCCTTGAAATGTTAGAATAGATTGACAAATATATGTTGCGAAAGATTCCTCGTTTAAGAATGTCGACCAAGTTGACAAGTTTAATCCATACAAACATACACGAATATATGCATCTATACCTTAAGGTTGTTAATACTTCAGTAGTTTGATTGGGTTCGGATGACAATTGTAATAATGGGGGAGGGAGTTGATTCCAACTCACACGACGCTGTGAAAATCGTGAAATTAGATGAGATGAAATGGCTCCCGAGACATAATAGGTTAATTAACGGCTATCTTAATTAAAGATGAGTTCAAAACTATACCTTAGCCATGGTTGCGGAGGTCAACTTTGATTTCTTGGTTCTCTCAGTAGATTGGTTTCCAATATCGGTTGCCGTTTGGCTTACAGGGGAGATAGAAGTCATTTGAGCTCCTAACTGAACCATCTGTATGTACATGTATTACATTTGCACAAACGGAAACAAATGGGGGCTTGGCGGTTATTTAGTCTCCCTCTACATGCCCGCCTTTGGTTTTCTTGCGAATGAGTTGAAGCGAAGAGCGACAATTTATCTCGTGTTGAAAAGCGTGTTGCGGCCAGACCGTGGGCCGCATAGCCCTGCGGCGATCCGTGGCGGCGGCCGGGGCGCATACTAACAAACCCCAACCCGCCCCAGCACACCCGTTAGAAAATGAATACGTTAGAATTGATTCTAATCTGCGTAAATGGATCAGGACCGATAGAGAGCCTACCATTTTGTATTACCACCAATTACCATTTGGTAAGTTTGTACCGTCTTTGCGTCTTGTAGTTTAACATTAAGGCTGAATGCTGAATGGAAAAGTTTACATCTCGCATATCCAACTAAATCCTACTTAACACAAAGGAGGAATTCAAATTTAACTTACGATTACTTAGTGGGCCATTCAGTTTTCCCATGCCATATGGTTCAAATTCTACTACAATGCACCAATCTCACTTACTTGCCTTGGTAGCAGATATAACTTGTCTACAGATAAAGCAATGCCTCAGTTTTCAATAAAAGGTGTGTTGGGACAGGTTGGGGTTTGAAACCATGAGGCCGGGGCCCCTGGGACCCCACCTCCCCTCCCCAACGCACGCCCCTCAGGCTATGAATGTGCGCTGCGGTTGGAAAGGGGCAAGGCAAGCGCGCGGTACCTTCTTATGTTCACTGACTGAGAAAACGACGCCATGGTGGAAGGTCTTGTTTCAAACGGCGGCACCAGCGGTACCCTTTCCATGAGCTCAGTGCAATTTCCTCCCAATTCGCAGCCTTGGTTGGTTCGGCTACGCCGGTCTTGTGATGTATGACGCTGGCTGATTCTCCCTGTCGTATGTCACGTGATGCCATCACTGTACGTGTAAACTAGTGCCTGGAACTACGGAAGTCAAGTGACCCAACCTTGACGGTTCATAACGCATCCTCCTCGTACATTCTTTTTCCTTCTAACCCTCTCCTATAGAACATGAGAACTTATAGCAAACTCGTCTTTAGCGTATAATTGGAAACACGGACGTTTTCAAAAATAACCCTTACTTCACTTTTTTCCAATGACTGTGAAAATTATAGCAAATGCAAAACAACGTGGAAGAATTAATATCTGATAGTCAGGCACGTTTTCCAACATAAATTAGAAATCAAGTACGAAGTAATACGTACTGAATCGAAGTTTAAGTTCGTGTATTTGTCGATAAGCAGGTGAATAGCACGAGTATAGCTGAATGCTGAATGCAATTTTCCTAACATGCATAATTATAATCATCTTTCCAGAAGTCAGTTCACATTTAAAGCACTACGTGCATTAAACTCTACATTAACTTTAACCAGAGGATATAATCATTTATAATAACGCACAGTAAAGGTTCTTGATGCGGGGGAAAGTTAATCGCTTATGGCGCCCAAGTTTTCAAAGATATAACAGCCAGAAAAATGTCTACTGTAAAACTACTAGTATTTTATCTACTATAGTAAAGTTTCATTCAAATCGGGTTGTAAATTTTGCCAAAATAAAATTCTAAACTTAACAAGATCATCCATAATTTCCTAACCACTCAGAATGCTTCTTTTGTTGTTGATCTAAATTGTACCTGATACAATGTAAGGTAACCGGTACCCGGTACCGTTTAGAACCGATTACACTGTTACCCAAGTTCTTATAGTTTGTCGTTCTAGGTTATTTCCACTCGACTTGTAATTTATGTTATGTTTTTATTTTCTCGCAATACTTGTGTAAAGGATTTGGAAAGCCATAAAATGCCGCTTAGCTTGTCTAAATAAACAGCAATTCTCAAGTATATCCTTTTCACTGGTCACCGCGAGTCGCTGATCCTGAACCGGGCTGACCTCCGCCGTCGGAATTCTCCCCCCTGTCATCGGGTTGCTGCCGCCGCGACTTGACCACAATTCCGGGTTAAAACGGTTAACCGATTCATATTCT
The DNA here is from genome assembly GCA_022114935.1 of Leptestheria dahalacensis. Classification (NCBI taxonomy): domain Eukaryota; kingdom Metazoa; phylum Arthropoda; class Branchiopoda; order Diplostraca; family Leptestheriidae; genus Leptestheria; species Leptestheria dahalacensis. The sequence continues at coordinate 12,002 of JAIQCU010001966.1, forward strand.
CTCTGTTCGAAGAAATTTCAATTAGATTCGTTTTAGAAAGTTTTATCTAACAATCAACAAATTGCCGTCTGTTGTGAAAAAAATTGAAATTAAATTATGAGATTATGGATATTAATACGACATGAGAAAAAAATAAATTAAAAATAATAGAAATCCTATACTGTTGGGGAATGCGTCGAAGGAATTTTGCGGCTCGTGAAGTGCCGTGCCGAGTCGGTTGCTTTGGACTCCAGCTGCGACAGTCGAACGAACCGAGAGTGAAATTCTCGCCATACGTCCCACGATTAGCAGACGAAGAATAAAAAGTTACCCTTTCGTGGAGGGAGAAAGAGTCGATCTTTATGATTAATCTCAATGATTAACGCTGATCATTATGAACTAATCAAAAGGTTAGTTTAGGTTTAAGAACTCATTGCGGAGAAGCACCTTGATCTGATATAATTTCCCATACGGACGCCATTTTGAGCACCCGCTCTTCTTCTGCGCCAAAGTGAAGCTCGTCATCTGATTCAAATCTGTATTTGTATCGAGTGATAGTGGTCTAATATCTCATGGAATTTTATAATACGATTATCATAAGATATTATATGATGATTGTCTTTGGCTGCAGGGTTTGATGCGAAGAAGTTGCGCTCAAAATGGCGTCGTTCGACAGAGGCGCCGATGAATATTCCCTCTAGTCATCATACTTGATAGCAAGAGATCCTGTTAAAGCCCCGATGCAGAATTCAGCACGACCTGTCCCTATACTGAATCGCATGCTGCTATGTGCTGAACATGCTTCTTGCTGCTATTGAAGGAAAACGACCAAGTCCGACCTGCTTAATCACAATGAACGTGGTTTAAACGTGCTGAAAGTGCTGCGCATGTGGGCCAATTCCGGAAGCAGGAAGCATGCTGAAAGTTATACTGAAACACATACTTCATCATACATGTATTAACGATTTCCCTTCATGGTTTCCTCAGAACAAAATACAGGTTGCGTTTGGTCAACTATCACATATTCTTAAATCCTAAGCGATTTGTCTTCTTCATTACATTCTTTCGAATAAAATTCTGATTAAGATTGATATTGATCATTTATACAAGTATTGATATCAGAACCAGACAAGTATCATATACATTATAGACATCATACGTCCTATTTATATTCATATTGTTAAGAAAGAAGAGACTCGTTTCCCAGTCTCAGTCTCAACCTGGTCGAGTAACTATCTGCGACGAGTTCATTTTGTCTCGGCTGGCTCTATAGTATTTGCCTCTGGTCCATTGTTTTCGCGAGCAGCGTAAATAGAGGGAGTCCAGCACAGATATCTGGCACTGGAGTCGACCATCTCCAGGGTTCGCCAACCTGTGAAAACCGGGTTGTAACCTTCGTGTAACGTTGGTGAGGCTATCGCAGCAGTTGAAGACCCCAGGGCGGCAGTTTCGTCCGGCAGAAAAGAGCAGAAGCAGGCGTTTCCGCTGACGACCTTCAACAAGACAAACAAGCAAAGTTTGCACACACGCCGACTTGTAGCATCTCTCCCTCTCTCTCTCTCTCTCTCTCTTTTTCTCTATGCCATTTTAATTTTATCTATTTTTATTCTAGAAATCTAGCAGACTGTATTTGTTTCAATATGATTAAACTTACTGTGTAATAACATATTATAAAGTGTACAGTCTAGAGCAATCAGAAAAGGACTCTTGCCGACGACAAGTTGATTGCTTAGTGCTCCTCCATTTGCAAAGATATAAGAACCCAAAAAATACTGCATGTAGGCCTAGTCATACTTATTGCACTGCTGAAGTTTCGTTTCAGTCGGTTCATAAGTTTCGCCACAATAAAATCGTAAAAGTTGCGAATTATTACGATTCCCCCACTGTACACTGCTGTGCAGTTTGTGCAGTTGATCAGCTAACACAAATAATTTAATTAGAATTGTAAAAATACTATGTAATTAGAGTTAGAGACAGAAAAAAAATCATAGAAATGATGCGGAAATTCAGCGAAAGAAGTGCGAATGAAGAAGCTATACAGTGAATATAAAGAGGCCATTGTAGAGCATTGCCAATGGTTCGTGACTCGGGTGGCGTTTTATAAATACGTGGCGAAATTGGGTCGCAAAATTCTTCATTTTCTCGTAAATAACTTTCTTCTTCTTCTTCTTTTTCCTAGGGAGTTAAAGTTAATTTGTCTTTTTTCTCACGCGAGTAATTAGGTATTTGTCAGGGACAATGAACCACCTTGTCTTATCTCCTTTATTTGTTATACAGAAGAAGGGAAACAAAAAGGAGGACCGAGCGACAATCCCGCGCGAAGCATAAATCACAACTTCTTTCCGAATCTGAAATTCCAGTTTCGAAATTCTAAATTTCAGATTCGGAAACGTATATTTAAGCATAGTTGATTCTTGCCAAATTGTTTGGTAAACTTACCATTGTTAATGGTAAATGCATAGATATTATACAGTCAAAATTACTAATGTTTTTAAATAGTATTCATTAATATATATTTAATTAATTAAAGTTACGTCACGGTAATGGCAATTCCCGGTTCTCCGATGGCGATGCTCCGGTGATGGAGTTTTTTTCCGTTCACTTTGTAATTCATATCAGGATAGGTAGTTAGACAGCTAGAAAGTAGACAGATAGATAACGCCAGCAACTATAATTTTTTTTAATTCATTATATGTTCGTCATGTTGTCCTGTGTCGGTAAATGGTTAGCATCTTCTCGTCCCAGCAAGAACGGTCGGACAACAAGTTGCAAACAGGTCTTTAGAATTGTAATAAATAAACATTTTCACGAGTCATTGGCATGTCTGTGCTTGCGACCAACAGGTCATACGGGATAACAGAATGAACGTCTTGATCGATATATATATATATATATAGATATGGATAGATAGATAGATAGATAGATAGATAGATAGACATATAGATACGATAGGTAGATAGGTGCATAGGTAGAAAGTTAGACAGAAAGACAGACAGACAGAC
>JAIQCU010001967.1:0-15368 GCA_022114935.1 Leptestheria dahalacensis
AGATAGACACACAGACAGACAGGCAGACAGACAGACAGACAGACAGACAGGCAGATAGACAGACAGATGGTGGTGTTCTGGGACCGGTTGGGATCTGATCAAGTGCAACCAAAGGGGAGAGGGGAAGAATAGAAAAGAGAATTCACGGTCGAAGACTTAGTTGTGAGCCAAATGGATGCAGAAGGAGCTTCTTGACTTGTTTGGCTCCCGTTCCTGCAGAAAGATGTAGCGCACTACGTCGACCCAATATGGTGGCCGGGCAATAAAATCCCCCCGCGATATATTTTTTTTCCTCTCTTCTTCTTCTTCTTTCCTTTCTATTCTTTATTTTCTTGCCGTTTACACTCTATTCTGACGGGCTTTCTCTCTCTCTCTCTCTCTCTCTCTATGATTTTTTTTCTTGGGTTCCTCTTCTTTCTGTTCCGCATGGAATGAGTGGCTGGCTCAGTGCGGATTTGAAAAGGACCGCGAACAGACGCTCTCCTCGACCTGAGCAGACCCCAAGTTGGGAGTCCGGTACACAATGTTGTTTCAGCAGTGCCACGTGCGTCCCTTCAATGGAAGGATCTTCTGCATGATCAACATCCTTTTAGCCAGCGTTGCCAGTAATTTCTTTTATCACTTACTTTGTGCCTGCAGCTTTGCAGCGGTTATTGTCACCGAGTTAACGAGCCAATATGCTTTTCCCACTGTTACGGCTTCCTATATATGAAGTCGACCCGAGGGGTTCGCAAGTCCACGGAAATGTGTTTCAGTTAAAATTTTTCTTGGGATTTGAGAAATTTTCATTTTTAGCCATTTTCGAGATTTCTGAAAGGATTTCTTTTTCAGATTCTTATGAGATTTTTGGTTTGAAGTGTTCGAAGATTCTCAGATTTGCGAACTCCTCGGGCCGACCTCAAGGGCGTCGATGTACAGGCGTCAGTTAACTTCATGGTACACTACGGGCTTATCAGTCTACGGTTTCACATTCTCCAGCCTAGGATAACTAGTTTCACTGCTGAAGCCACTCTAACAGTAAAAGCTAGTTCTGTCTAGCTCCTTTTGATTGGTTCTTCGTGTACTCGGAAGCTCATTGATCAGGATTTGGTCTTTCATTCATGCAGTCGTTTGTCTAAAGCCCTCAGTTGTAACGAAAAAAAGGAGGAAAGAAGCCGACCTAAGATAATTAAGCCTAACCCTGCACTTTTTCTTTCTGATTGGGTTTCACTTGTTCAAAGTGATGGCTGAAACTTCCTTTCATTCAGTTTTGGTCGAACTTTGAGACAAGTCATCAGTGGACAAGTCGAAACAATCAATCCAACTTTGTTGAAGCCATCCTAAGGAACTAACGCTTTACTTAAAAGCGCTTTGGTTGAAAGTACTGTTTATGCTTGTTCGTTTACCATGCCATGCATGTTCCATTCTTCGCAACTTCAATCAATGACAGGCAATCGATAAGGTTTGTTCTGGTGAAATCCAAACGAAGTCGATCCCAAGGAAAGGGAACCTGCACAAATCTAACCCTAAAACCCAAACTGGTTTGTATATTTGAACCTCAGGGCCAAAGTGAAAATCTCTCATTCATATAAGTAAAACGTTGAAGCCGACTTTTAAATACTGACCATAGCAATCTCTAGTAACTGATTGGTTGTTCACGAGTTTATAGCAGTATCGTAAACATGAAAATCTTACTGTAAGTAGGGCTTATCTGCTTAGCCTGGCTTCAAACGGTTCATTCTAGTCTTCCAACCTAATCACTATAGAACTTGACGCTCAGTATGGGTGCAATGGTATACACTGATTGTAAGTAAAGAGGGATCTTGCAGGTGAAAAGTTGATTGCTTACTGCTCCTACATTTTCAAAGATGTAGCAACCAACTAAATGTTCCATGTAGACCTAGTCCTACTTAAAGCATCCGTTAAGGTTTCGTTTCAGTCGGTTCGTTAGCTTCGTCAAAATGCAAATCCTAAAAGTTGAGAATTTCTACAAATCCCCGCCATTCAGAACCCATTTTGTTTACTCTAGACTCTTACTACAACCAATGAAATACGAGTAATGTTATCCGTATAACTTCCTATATAGCTAGGCTTCATGCGGGAACTGAAACGAGCAAAATTTCACTCTTCTTTAAAGATTGTCTTTAAGTGAAGTTTCATGCGCCGGGATGTTGTTTATCAAGTCGAAGTATCTACACGCGCCGAGTAGTGTGGTGGTATGTACAGCGCCCAGTAATCTCAAGCCTTTGTCCAAGTTTCAGCCGTCGCTGTTTGGTGTATATCGTTTACCGGCATCAGCTCAAGTTATAAAAGATAATACCATAGCTCGGTACGGTATATGAAATTTATACTGCGGCGACCATAACAGGATATTACACGTGACCTTATAAGCGAAACGCTCCACAAGTTCCGCGCAGTTAACGTTAAGCGACCCAACTTGATCAAAAATTGGCGACACGGGGCTTATCACTGTTGCCAAATGCCCTCTCCAGCCCTTTACCAAAAGGAAGAAGAGTAGGAAATCGACTAAGATTTGTCATGTCACGGTGAAATCAGGAGGTTGCAGTCTGATCATAACCGGACTGGACGGACCGAGCCAGGTGACACGGGGTAGTGATATCATCCTGCATTGCAAGTACGATCTACAGGGAGACCAGCTGTACGCAGTCAAATGGTTCAAAGGATCCAGGGAGTTCTTTCGCTTTGAACCTGAACGATCACCTCAGGGCATCTACTTTCCTACAGCCAGTATCACTGTCGATGTAAGTACCCTCTTCTCTTCCGAGTAGGGAAAAAAAACCTTTTTTCTCCATTCTTATGAATTATTTATAAAGAGATTATTCCCTATCGATTCACTTACACTTTATAGCACGAGGCTAATATGTGTAGCTGCAATGCAGACTATTGCATTGTATTCGGTCTACGTATCGACATTGGCGTAACTTTTAACGTTTCGGACACTTAACCGGCCAGAAATTAGATAGGGTCTTCTCGTTCAATAATATTGTAGAATAATTGTTGCTATGCTATACACTTTGCATACAATGATTGCATTGCAATCCCATATACAAAAAAATTAGTAACTGCGACTATGCAATTTACACCTATGGCTTACGGACTTGCGTCATAATTCTCTGCGCATGGATAGATTTATATATAGGTATATACATAGTAGAAGGATAGATAGGTACATGGATAGGTAAATAGATGGACAGATAGATACTTGGATAGATACGTAGATACATAGATGGGCAGTTGATAGAGTCTATGCCTGTATTAGACAAATAGACATATTAGTTACATACAGTAACTTGGATATATACGTAGTTACACAGATACACAGATAGATATATAGCTAGATAAAAGGATAGATAGCTAAATATATTGACAGACTGATAAATAGAGAGACTTACTCTCCGACTTACTTAGGTAGATAGATAGGTAGCTAGATGGCTAGATAGATAGGTTGTTGGATAGATAGAGAGAGAGAGAGGGAGATGGATATTGGATAGATGTATATATAGAGAGAGATAGATAGTTAGATAGAGAGAGAGAGAGAGATAGAGAGAGAGAGAGAGATAGCTAGAGAGAGAGAGAGGCAGATAGTTAGATAGAGATAGATAGACAGATAGATAGAGAGATAGAGAGATAGATAGATATATAGACAGATAGATAGATAGAGAGACAGATAGATAGAGAAATAGAGATATAGATAGATAGATGTATTAGTAGGCAGACTGAAAATGTAGATACATAGATAGACAGATAGATAGTAGACAGATATATACATAGACACATAGGGAAGCAGGTAAATAGATCGTTATTTAGATACAGAGATAGAATGTATAGATAGGTATAGATACGCAGATTAGTAAACGGATATAGACAGTACAGACAAACTTCACATGAATGGATGTTTCTTTCTAGGTGGAATCTTCAAGCTCGAAACGCCTAGTGCTACGAGACGTTCAATTAGCCACTACGGGCACATACCGTTGCGAGGTATCAGCGGAGACTACTTTCGAAACCGATTACCGGGAGCTCAACCTGACCGTCTTGGGTAACGTAAATCAATTGCTGACCCATGTATTATCCCCTCCAGTCAAGCAAAAAGTCCGCCAAAACAACGAGCCCAAAACAACTTTCCATTCCATACATTTAAGATACGACCAGCAGTATAGAATAACTAACAAGAGACAGATAGAGAGCTTCAGGAAAAACGAATCAATAGAAGCAATATCAATATGAATGTAAAGATCACATTCAAGTAGGATAGAAAACATGCAGCAGCACACGAAATGGGCACCAATACACATCACAAAACTCCAGAGGACGTAAAAACTTAAAAGCCTTTCGACTTGAGCTTGCACTTTGCAATATTCGTCCGGTTTCTCTCTTTTTCCTCCCTCTATAGTTTTTATCAAAATCCATGTTTGTGTGTACAGTCTGTTCTCCCTAAAAAAGAACGCAAGATACGAATTCATCCAAGTTTTCTGCTGATATCTTTAACAGGTTTTGCTGGATAACAATGAAAAATTACACAAGGATTGTACTATTAACTAGTCATGTAACCTCAAATTCTCAGTGATTTTAAAGCGTTAGTTCAACCAAAAGCTTACAACACAACAGACTGCGCATACGACTGAGCAATCAGAAAGGAAAGAAGAGATGAGATAGAAACGAAAGAGGATGTGTAGAAGAGGAAAGCTTGCAGACATGTTATCTTCTAAATGTCCTGCAATGCAACAATGTCCAGACTGGTTCATTTCGTCGACACATGCAGCTTAACCCCGAAGAGGCGGACAGTTTAATCTTCATCTTCTTAATGGTACACCACTGTAAGTGAAAACAGAGAATCTTCCCTCTCCCTCCCCTTTACAGCAGGAAGATGAATTATCCAAGAGAGTTGGCAAAATCATATCGTTTCAAATGACGTAATATAATTGTATCCATATTTCTTGTCTATTTCTGCTAGAATTGCTGAATCTTGTTAACTAATCGGTTATCAGCATGTAGTCATATTCCTACAATACTTATAGTCTAACATAAAGCATATGTATTTACAACAATATAAGTCTTTCTTAGGGGCTTTATCTTAAGTTTTTTGTTATATTTCACTTGTCAACTTGTGCCCCGTGAGATTAGACTTCACGTTATTCTTGTTTTGGTGTACTGGAGTAGTGACAGTCTTTATAGCCGGTCCTTCCCTTATTTTGGGTTCAATGCAAAAGAAGAGAGGGGGGAAAAATCCTGTCAGAAAATGGATATCGTCCATGTATTAATGTCGAGTTGCTCCACATTCTTGCCCCGAGTGTAGATACTCCGCTGGGAGAACCGGTAATCTATAATATGCAAGCCAGCTACGCCGTGGGGGACAAAGTGACGCTGAACTGCACTTCGTTCGAATCACGACCGGCCTCTTCCCTCAGCTGGTTAATTAATGGAGAACCGGTAAGTGTTAGCCCACCTCCACTATGCCCGCCTGATTCAACCTATCGACTCCTGAACACGTTTGTTTGTAAACATAACCGAGTCTTAGCGCCATCTAGCGGACAGGACAGACAATATCAGTTTAAAGTCCTATTAGTATAGTTGTAATTAGTATGATGTAATAACAGTAAGTTAACCAAATAGTGATAAGTTTTATAATAACACTGATTGCCCACGTTAACCGGCTTCGGTAGAATAGCCTCAGGGCAATTGGCAAGCCAGTGTTTTTCCCATTAAGTTTACTTGGAGTATTTCAACTTTGAAAAGGCCAAGGAGAGTTATCTGACTTACTATCCCATCCGCTGGTCGCTGGGTTCTCTTCCACCCCTGGAAACATCGACACTGGGTCTTCATTTCAGCGCCGAGGAAGTGCACTTCCGTAATGGCACTCTGACTATCATATGTACAGCTTCCCTGGGACGTTCCTATCGCAAATCAACGACAGCCAGAGCGGTTCTAGCAAAAGCATTGGCGCCTAGGGAAGGGGCATTGGCCACTCCGCTCAGACCGGCTACACTGGACAAGAGATCCGCATCCGGAGCTGGTGAGCTGCAAATTTCAAAATATTATAATTAACCACCACTTTAAAGTTTTGATAACTGTTACTAACCCTAAATTGGATTCACTTTTTCTCGGACGACTAAAAACCTAAAAAGTTCCAATCAAGATGAGAGGTTGAGTTGATGTTTGGATTGAATTCTCTTATTGCAGCGAGCGAATGGACAGGGAGCAATAGCCAAGTGTACGTGACCGCTGCAGTTTTCGCAATGTCTGCGCTGCTGTTTCAACTTGAAGCACCCAGTCCGCTGTGAATTTCTCCCAAACGTTGGCCAGAACCCATATAGAAAGTTTCCATAGACAACTTTAGCTCCCTTCTCTTCGCCGGCCCCGACTGGGGAAAACGTACACGACATTGTTATTTATCAAGTTGAATTGTTCTTGTGTGTACACAACTGTGAGAATCGTTTTTTTGCAAATATGATGTTGAGTCTGTATTTTACATCAAATACCTTCATTGTTTTTCCAAATTGCTCTGTACACAATTTCAGGAAGCGAATGAATTCCAAGCAGACCATGCATTCATGATGCTATAAAGTCATTTGGTTAAACAAGAAAACAAGCTGACGCCTAACGCTGTCGGGCCACCAGTGACGATCGTCCAATAGTTTTATGCAGCAGCGCATTAGCCAAGGCAACAACCGGAGAGAACAAGCGTAACGGGAAATTTCTGTGATGAAGACATAAAAATTGTCAAAACGGTATAACATCAGTTGCAGCAGGGAAAGACAGAAAACTGTCGACTCGATCGAGTTACCCGATCCCGGTGACTGGAACCGCCTCATTACCGCTGATTATGAACAGCGGGAAGAGTATGGAGAAGACGCATCCACTGTAAAGGACAATAGAAGTATAGGATGGCCACCTCGCGGTGAAAAGTCAAAGTATCTCATTTCTACCTGACTAAGTAAGAACTGGGCCAGGAGGTAAGTACCACCAAGGGCAATCCGAAACCAACGAAATAAGGCCAATGGTTCTCAATGAACGTTAACCTCTTGGGCAGCTCCCAGCCCATGTTAAACCAACGGTACTCGAAAGCGTACAGCGAATACAGCAGGCACATGTGAAGCATCGAGAGCAGCGTGTTGAACACCGCGATGGGCAAGAGACCCACCAGCATTGCCTGTGATGTTTAGAAATTCGAAGATGATATATAAATGTATGCGTCAAGAAAAGATAATGTCTTTACCTGGATAAGAAATAACGCCTGGATTAGCATGCTAAATAAAATGTCCGCTATTAGCTTGCTGACACTTGGAAGGAGCTGCGGTCTTCCTCGCGAGTATTTGTAGGCCGTGTCCGCGATATCCTGCGAATATGATTGGAGATTGGGTTAAAGATTTTGCGATATTTGGCTGCGGGAACTGAACGCACCTGAAACCACAGACTGTTGACTATTTTGCTAAGAACGAAGAGCGGCAGAACCCACAGCGCTGAAAACGTCGCAGACAGTAGCGGACTTGTCCACGACCATACCGTCATGGCAAAGTTTGTTTGACCGCTAAGCTCAAAGCCCAGCATCATCAGCCGCTGTATGAACGGGAGGACGATACCGTAGAATATGAGCAGCGACAGCCAGAAGACTCCCCCGTTCAGCGCGCAGCACTGTATCGTTCGCTGAAGAATCTTGGGTTCCCTAAATTAAGGAATATTGATTCAAAATTAGATCACCGAGTTGTGTGTACAAAAAATCGCTTCGTTTACTCTTGCTTGTGCGTTTCTCGTGCAGCCGAGGCCGAGCCGTGAGACCGCTGCCGTTTCCTCGTTGTCTGTTCTCTTTGTTTACGATCTACGGTGAATATTGTGACGCAACCCCTTAAACTGTCCCAGATTCCCTGAATAACTGCAGCAACTATATCCTACATTCGAAAATTGTTTAAAGAATTGTCTTTGCTGTAGGTTTATTCGCAGTAATTCATATTTTAAATACCTTCATGTTTTCCATTTTGTAAAACTATTCTTAATAAAAGTTACAGTGGCAAACTGTTTGACGTCGTTGGTCGCTGTAGCCTTGTTTTTCTGCCCAAGAGATGCAGCAGACGGATTTGTTTAGATCTCGCCCTTGTATCCAAGCAACTGCTCAAGAGTCGCACCTCTTGAATCGATAGTATTAGTAATCGATTCTTTCCATATAATATCGTTTCTTATTCAACATATAAAATTATTTTACAAATTGATATATGAAAAGTAAAAGATTAAAACAACCGTTATGCTAAATTAATCAATATAAAGAGTTCTTAAAATGAAATCAGGGTTTTTGATCCTAATCGATATTCACTATTCTTATCGATACGATAGTGACACGATATATCGAGGCCAAAAAGCATCGACATATATTTCGCTGTATGGGATGAAAACCCTGTTGAAGAATATTAGTATCAGAATTAAGAGTGTAAAGCATAGCATCTGATATCGAAGCCAGAACGCATCGATATTTTACAACTTTTAAATCGATATTATATCGGACAATCCTGTTTTCATCAAGTTATACCAAAACCAGGTGTATCAATAGTGTTTTGTACTGTGTTAGGTAACCGTATAATCTACATCTATCTGTCTGTCTGTCTGTCTATCTGTCTATCTGTATATCTATCTACCTATCTATTTATCTATCTATCTATCTATCTATCTATCTATCTATCTATCTATCTCTCTGTCTATCTATTTATCTGTCTGTCTATCTATCTATCTATCTATCTATCCATCTATCTATCTATCTAACTAACTATCTATCTATCTAATTCGCATCGCACTAGCCTGCAGACAAGTGTCCTTGTGTCGATCATTTGAATTGTCGCATCTGTACAAGCTGCTGTTTACGACACCGGGTAATCTCCCACAATATGTTTTCGAGCTTCTTGAAACGTAAACAACGCGATTGCGCTACAATAGCTTCTACGTGTATGTATACGTGTATATATAAGTGTATATAACACTTGCGTTATATCAATTACCGCATTAAGGAGAGGACGTTGACCGCTGCTTAATTCTTAGCAGGATAGTCGTTTCTCTGGGCCTGCCGCTTCATTAAACAGATCCCGAGAACGAGAACCTGTCGAAAAAAAGCTCCAGTACACTAAACGCCTTGCTTCATCACATTGTTATCATTTCCCTATTGTTACTGAACGCGTCTGCAACCCACGAACGACCACAAGTGTGACGTAATACAAAGCGAACTGTCTCCCAATGTATGCGGTCTGTCCTTGATTTCAAGATGTATAAAAGGTACTAACTTGGGAAACTGTGGGATCCATTCTCCAGTTCTTCGGAAACATTGAAATGAAAGTCACCGTCTGGATCGGCCTTTTCGCCGTTCAACTTCTAGTACAACGTGGACAAGCGGTAACTTTTAATTTCCGTAATGTGAATACAGGAATGAACTTGTTACTCGATTCTAACTGACAACCATAACAGAGCCACCTAGCGGTTAGCTGTTGTGGGGTACTAGGTAATCCTCGATCCCTCGGGGTGTTACTACGCATGTGTTGGATCGTTACCATGACTATAATACCATTAGTTTTGCTACTAGACTAATACTAACTGCTATTTAACCTAGGAATATAGCATCACTAGAAAACGTACTGCAAAGACGCGTGTGACACAGCTTAGCGAGTCTTTATTACGTTACGCAACGGCCATTTTGCACTTTTAAATTTGCCAACCACCATTCCACAAAAATGTAATTAAATTATTTATTATATTCAATTCTCTAATGTAACTGAATTCAGTTAAAATGAATAAGTAACAATTCCAGCGGATGAATTTACGATTGAATGTTGCAGCAACAATGCGTGGATCCTCCGGCGTGCTGTCTAAACAAAACATCCATCAACGACTCGTTTAATGCGGCTCGTGCTAAGTGGAACCTGACTTCCACTGCTACAGTGCAGAACCAGGGTATCGCAGAGGTCAACTTGCTGGGACAGGTTCTTGATGAAACAGTCAGGATCCTCAGTTCGAGGTAACGCGCAATGCGTAGACTTAAGTCAAATAGTAGCGTTAGTACCTACAGTTTGCTCAGTCCATGGTCCTTTGCACAGAGGATCCATACTGGGGAAAGGTTATTTGCTTATATCTCCTACAGTTATAAAGATATAGCAGCCCAAAAAATACCCTCGATAGATGCAATAGTACTTTGCACACCAGTAAAGTTTCATTTAAATCGAGCTGTAAGTTTTGTTAAAATAAAATTCTGAAGATTAAGACAGTATCCCAGTTCCCGCCATTCTGGACTGTGCGTGCTACAGCAAAGACAGCAGCTTAACAGATCTTATGGGATTGTGTGTTACAGGTGCAAGATCCCGCTAGCCAATATCATTCGATTGCTACCCAACTTGAGTATTAAGGATACTGCTATCGACTCATTCTGCCCGGCTTATCTGAAGGGTACGAACCTTACTTGCACTTCAACTAAGTACCGTAGCTTCGACGGTACTTGCAACAACCTGGCCAATCCTCTATGGGGGTCGACGTTCACCGCACAGCAAAGACTTTTACCAGCAGAATTCGCTGACGGTCTGAGCAGCCCTAGAAATTCGTCAAAAACACCATCGACTCTTGGGCTGCCCACTCCACGAGCTGTGTCCAATCTAGTGCACAAAGATCTAGGTGCTGTCGATCAAGGCGTAACGCTGTACGTACCAGCTTGGGGCCAGGTTATTGATCACGATTTCATCCGGACGCCCAATTATGTTGGTAAATGATAGTTTTGATATCTGCTGGAATGTCTATCTGATGATTTGTAATAGTTTGTAATGTTACATCATGTAGGCTATCTATCTATCTATCTATCTATCTATCTATTTATCTATCTATCTATCTATCNAAAACGTGGAGTGGAAAAACGTGGAGTGGAAAAAAGTGAACAATATGTCTCCATGCTGTTAAGCAATGGAGACAATAACACAATATAACAAAAACGCAGATATCAGCAACAAAGCACCGTCTTGCTGCACCAACACGACAAGCGTCAGTGCAGTTGGCTGCATGGCTCTACCCATCAGCAGCACGGACCGCTTCTACTGCTCCTTCAACGTTTCTTGCATCAACTTCGTCCGGTCTGCTGCAGCCGTCCAAAAGGATTGCAGGCTGAGTAAGTCTGTTCCCGCTACTAAGAATTCCATGAAATCACTTACGCAAATGACCAAAACAAACAGTCCTTTATATTCATGTAGCCATGCTGAAGCCAAATTTAACCGGTTTCACGATTCAGCAACCAGTGTATGGTTCAGTTTTTGCTTAAACCTGGTGTTCTTTGAGAAATTCAGTCACTCTTGAATCGTTCAGCACCGATGAATCCAATGAACGTTCTGACCACCTACTTGGACGGAAGTTTCGTGTACGGAAACTCGAAATCTCAGGCCGATTCCTTGCGGAACTTTACCGGTGGACTCATGCGAACTTACGCTCCTTTCAAAAGCCAGGGCCTTAAAGACTTGCTACCGTTATCGGGTAGTACTACCTGCCCAAACTGCTTCGTAGCAGGTAAACAACTATCAGCAATAACTCATTTTCCTTTAGGGTACTGATGTAAAATGTCATTATAAACAAAACTTCATAATCAAACTTGAATTTCAAATTTGTTTGTTACCCAGGCGATACTCGAGTTAACGAGAATCCAATGCTGCCTGTGATGCATACTCTTTTCATGAGGGAGCACAACCGTATTGCAACTCGGTTAGCCACTATCAATCCGTCGTGGAATGACGAGAAACTATACCAGGTACAGGAAAAAGCCACTGCAAATCATTCAAGTAGTAATTACCATTCAATTTGCAGGAAGCAAGGCGCATTGTAGGAGCCATTGTGCAAAAGATAACTTACGACGAGTTCCTGCCCGTTCTGCTGGGTCCGGATTACGCTGGCCGAAATAACTTAACACTCGTTTCTGTAAGTTCGTGTTACTATGAAAAGCAGGGTTAACCAATATCACAGTTTCTTGATATCGATATATCGATACAGTGTATAGATTGGAATGTCTGATATCGACATTTCAAAACTTTATGGATACTAAAAGGATATCATCTATTGAAACCATGAGGCACCGATACATTGAAATTCCGAAATCGATATATCGGACTACCAATATTAGCGATACGATATATCGAAGTCAGAAAGCATCACTATATCGAAATGTTCATATCAATATCGGTTTTGAAGGGCTTCTTCAATGGGTACAGCGCTAACACGGAACCTTCTCTCTCTGCCGAATTCTCTGCTGCTGCCTACAGATTCGGTCACAGCATGGTACCGCGTGGCGTTGAAAGGTGGTCGAAGGATCATCGTTACACAGGTACAAACTTTGACGTATTTCCAAATGAAAAATACAGGAGGCACTTACAAGAAGTTCGCCTAGTGCTGCAAGCAGCAACACGCACTTGTATTATACGTCAAAAGTTTGCCCTTAATCTTTAAGCAAAGAATCTTAGATGCAACTTGTCCCTTCATTTAACAGGAATAGACAACTTCAGAGCCCATTTTAATAACCCCGCATTGCACAATGCTGGATACATGGACCAGTACTTAGTGGGATTCGCTAACCAGGCAGCACAGGCTATGGATAGTTCTGTTGTTAAAGAGGTAATACCAAAGTATACTTCACGTGTAAACGTCTAACTTTAACGTGAGTTTCCTAACAGATTACGAATCACTTGTACCAAGCTCCAACTGACTTTTTCGGACGGGATTTGGCTTCTCTTAACATCCAGCGCGGTCGTGATAACGGCTTGCCTTCGTATCTTGCTTATCGATCATTCTGCGGATTCAGTACTCCAAGCAGCTGGAACGATCTCTCCAGCGTTTTCCCTAAAGAAGCACTGGATGGCTTCATGCAACTGTACAAGTCACCTAACGATTTGGACCTGTGGCCTGCTGGTATCACTGAACTACCACTGCCGGGAGGCCTTCTCGGTCCTACTTTCAGCTGCATTATAGCCAGAGCTTTCCGCAATCTACGTACTGGCGACCGTTTTTGGTTTGAGAATCCCGGTTTTCCAAGTTCATTCACTGCAGGTCTTTCTACTTACAAAGAATAGCTAAATCTCACGGTTAATTTGACTAACTCAAATTAAATTAACAGCACAACTGGCAGAGATCAAGAAAGTGAAACTGGCCCGCGTCATCTGCGATAACGGAGATAATATAGTGGATATCCAGCGGGACGTTATGAAGCTACCGGACTGCACTACGTAAGTCATCTATTGAGAACTTGACTTCAATTTGTAATCTTACATTCTGAAATATAGGAATCCAAGAGTGTCCTGCGTCGCATCGGCTTTACCTTCGATTAACCTATCTCTGTGGAAAGAATGAAGGCAAAAGNGAAATCAAGAAAGTCAAACTGGCCCGCGTCATCTGCGATAACGGAGATAATATAGTGGATATCCAGCGGGACGTTATGAAGCTACCGGACTGCACTATGTAAGTCATCTATTGAGAACTTGACTTCAATTTGTAATCTTGCATTCTGAAATATAGGAATCCAAGAGTGTCCTGCGCCGCATCGGCTCTACCTTCGATTAACCTATCTCTGTGGAAAGAATGAAGGCAAAAGGTCGATTAGTGATCGGGATGGTTAACGGGGTAAATGTATTGCAAATATAGGGTTACAGAGGTGTTGTCTGCATACTGCCAACTGAAATAAATTATACATGAATGAAGGACTTGGACTTATTTTCTAACGTTAAAGTCTTGGAAACTGTACTGCTCGATAGCCGACTCTTTAGTAAAGTCGGCACGTTCAACTTTGGACTGCGGGCTTCCTTTATTCCGTAGCCAATCTCTCCTGAAGAACATCAAAAATTGCTTAGCTTATAGTTTAGAAATGAAACTAGAATTAAATGATGTACATTATGCTGAGCTGTTCCCGAGGTCCTTCAACTACTCCCTCAACGCTCCCGTGCTCAGAGTTCCTGCACCATCCTCTGAGCTTTAATTCCCGCGCCTGCCTCTGCGTATACTTGCGAAAGAACACGCCTAGAATGAACGGGACAAGAAATATCATCCATGTGTTGATGCTTAAGGAAATGTAAAGTCAGAGGAACCAAAACTGTATCACATACCGTGCAATTAACACCCAACGTACATGCTATAACGAGTTAACCTGAAAAACTATTGAACGCACTTCTACGGATAGACTTTAGGCAAGCTTTTCATTAGGCAAAGCTTTGCTCAAATTTATTGCAACTGCAAACACTGGAGTAACTTCTGATTTGATTCGCAGTAGCAGGTGTCCAGGGTTCTAATTTATTTTTACATTGTCACTATCTATCACGACATCGTGCTCTTTATAACAGCATCTCTGGTTATGTCAAAGTGCTAAGGGTTCGTGAAGTTAGTATTAACTGTAGGAAATACCTTGGACTCGCCCAAACACTTCGAAATGCACAGAAATTAGGTTCTGCGACATGTCCCAAGCCTTCTACAAAGAAGCGTCGTCTGCTTATTTGTAAACATGTCATCGCCATGGTAACCGATCAGAGAGAGGGAAGGGTTGTTTACTGTGTGCTTTTCGTTTCACCTTGTCTATTTAGTTCAAGGTTATCCAAGACCGAAAAATGATCAATATGATTCCCGTTAGTAACAAACAACTTTTTAAAATGGCTCGGACGGCTGCAACTTCACGTTTCTGGGCCTGTTACGCTGCCGTTGGCTTTTCTGTTGAAAAAGGTGGAAATTTATATTACGATGTGCGAAAAAAGCAAGAACGGACGTTTTCGTCTTTTAAGTAAGTCACAAGAATATGCGTATGCCCATACTTGGTCGTTTTCTTGTATCATGATAACAATTGTTAATAGAGCGGACCAGGAATTCGATGTTGCTATCGTCGGAGGCGGTATCGTTGGACTTGCGACTGCTCGAGAACTTATCATGCGCCACCCGACGCTCAAGTTCGCAGTTCTGGAAAAGGAATCCAAGCTTGGTAATAGATTACAAACCACATATTCACAATGTCATGAAAGTTACATTAATATTTTACATAACAGCAAGTCATCAAAGCGGTCACAACAGCGGCGTAATTCACGCCGGCGTCTACTACAAGCCTGGTTCCTTGAAGGCCAAGCTGTGCGTCGAGGGCCTTCACCTGTCGTACAAATACTTGGACGAGAAGAAGATCCCGTACAAGAAATGCGGGAAACTGATCGTCGCTGTCGAAAAGGAAGAACTTCCCCGAC
This sequence comes from Leptestheria dahalacensis, assembly GCA_022114935.1. Taxonomy (NCBI): domain Eukaryota; kingdom Metazoa; phylum Arthropoda; class Branchiopoda; order Diplostraca; family Leptestheriidae; genus Leptestheria; species Leptestheria dahalacensis. The sequence goes on from JAIQCU010001967.1 coordinate 15,201, forward strand.
TGGCGGTACTTCATGAACGAGCCTTGCAGAATGGAGTACCCGATTTGCAGCTCATTGATGGCAAGAAAATCAAGGAGATTGAACCTCACTGTGAAGTATTAAATGCTACTGTGAAGTAACTTCTAGTGACTAAAATCTTACTGTGAAGGGCTTGCAAGCTCTATGGTC
>JAIQCU010001968.1:0-15177 GCA_022114935.1 Leptestheria dahalacensis
TACTTTCTCGATATACGATAGATAAGATAACTGAAAGGTCAATGACCCGAGTTGACCTGGCACGGTGAATAACCTCTTCTCGATTTGGCCATTTCCATTCCAGATGCCTCGTCTCGAGATAAGACGGCAATGCGGAAATCCGCCCTCAACTGTGGCGAAAACAAGGACGACTCGTTCCGCCGCTTGCGCCGGATGCGATCCCGGAATCAAGTCGAAGAAGCCGATCCGCCGGCTGTTGCACCGGCTCCCGTTCCTGTAACGTCTACTCGAAATAACAAGGTAGTTAATTCTTGTTAAACTAAGAGTTAATTATAATGCTGGAGATTAGTTAGTAATAACAACTAAGTAACAGTTAATTCTGGATTAATCAGTTTAATTGTATTATTTTATTCACCCAACAGGTAATGCAGGATGACACTCGCAAAGCTATAATCGGTTCCCTGGGCCGTCCGGACGTCACTGAAGACAAGCTGACCCTGTACATCCGCCAGCCGGACGAAATTGTTCCGGAGAGTCCAGTGGTACAGCGCCGGAAGAATTCCGCTCCGGATGCGACGGATTCGGCATCTTCGCGGCTGTTGAACCGCTACCGACACTCGCTGGAAGTGCCGAACGATCTGTTACGGACAATCGAGGAAGCGGACAGAAAGAGCGGACGAGAAGCGGACGAGTCGCTGGACAAGGCCAGTCCCCTGCCGGCGGTCAATACGAGTGCAGCGGACCGGGAGAAGAAGCGCTATCAGAGGACGATGACTCCCAATACGCTCCGGTCGAAACTTCAGGAGAAGTTGATTAGCAGCTTTGATCGAAACGAACTGGCTGGAACGATCGCCTCTATTCAGAATTCACCGGTCACTGAGACGGCCAACAATGCAGAGGTCTCGCTATTGTTCATTAGCCTGTAATAAGAATCTAAATCAAAGTATGTAATCAAGAAGAGCTAATTTTTAATGTGATTAAAGTACTAGCAGGAAAATTTATAGAAAAGATGACGCTGTCAATCATAAATTAAATAGCCTCTAAGTAAAATGTCATTCAAACTATTGAGCTTAGAATATTTCTTGGATAATTTATTTCTTTGTTTTATTGATAATTATTTTTCTCGTTTTCATCTGAGCCTTTCAATCAAATATAATTCATTCATTAATTACAGCAAAATTATCGAAATAATCATATTGAAGGTAAATACTATAATGATATAATTAAAAATTAAATTACCAGACTTTACTACGTAAAACAGTAAAATTAAATACGTGATACGAATGTATACTTAGTAAATTAAAAATAATGTATTAAAATAAAACGTGTGTTTTCACTGTAGGTTGGATCGGTATCGAAGCTTGACGATACGGAGCCGACGCTTCCGCCGAGCGTGCCGCGACGATTCCGCAAGACTTCGCGCGGAGGACTCAGCGACGACGGACCTGCTTGCAACGACAAGATCGATATCGACTCGGAGAATATCGAGACGCCGCCGGTGACGCGCCGCGCTTACGGACAGAGACCCTTTAGATCCTTGCGAGAATCTGAAAGGATTGGGTAAGCTTGACTGAGATAGTTAAAACGGAAGATAAAAGTATGGAATATAGAGAGATAGATAGGTACATAGATAGATAGACAGACAGGCAGAAAGATAGACAGAAAGACAGATAGATAGATGGACAGACAGGTAGATAAAATATAGACAGATGGATAGACAGATGGATAAACAGACGGATAGATAGAAAGAAAGATAGATAGAAAGAAAAATAGATAGAAAGAAAGATAGATAGAAAGACAGATAGATGGAAAAACAGATAGATGGACAGACAGATAGATAGATAAATAGATCGATAGATAGATGGATGGATAGATAGATAGATAAAAAGACGGATAGATAGATAGACAGACAGACAGATAGATTAGACAGATAGATAGATGTATAGACAGATGGATGGACAGACGGATAGATAGGCGAATACATAGATAGCTAGATGGATAGATAGATAGGTAGATGGACAGATTGGTGGATAAATATATAGATAGATAGACAGACTGAAGGATAGATATACAGAACGACAGATAGATGGACAGACGGATAGACAGACGGATAGACAGACGAATAGATATATAGATAGATGGATAGATAGATAAATAGATAGATAGATGGACCTGTACTTGACAGGAACTGGAAAAGAAGCAAATTACTAAATTACGACTAAACCTGTTCTTTCCCCCTCTTAACCAGAATGGATTCCGAGGATCCGGTAAAGGAAAGAAACCAGGATCACATAAACGGCGACAGCAACGCCGGCAATCGAACTCGAGACGAAGAACTCGGCGAGGGTCGTTTCGATAGATTCTCCTCCATTCGAAGGACGAGGCGCTTGCGCAAAGCTCCGGAAGGTGCGGAAGAACTGGATCTAGAACCGCGTAAATCTCCGGAAGGCGTCGAGGATCCGGAGGAACTGTCCTCGGGTAACCACGGCGATATCATCGTGGGAATGCAAGTCAGGAAGGAAGGTGAAATCTCCCAGGTGGAAGTCACTCGACGCCCCAGCGAGGAGCGCGATATCGTTATAAGCGACAAGGATCGAAGACTGCAGCACTGGAAGGATAAGCTCGGTCTGCCCCGGGAAGAGGATACCATCATCGCTAACAATGCTGGAACTGTCTCCAGGGCGAGGAGAGAACGTTCCAGGACAGAGTTGGATCCTCAGGTTAGTTTAATTTATCTACAATTCACATATTAATAACGTTTACTTCTTAAATATTATTACAGTTATATAAAAAAATATGATTGTCAAATTTACCCAACCTTTTTTAATTTGTGACAATTATTATTAAACTTGATTGTATTAAGTTAATGTTACCTGTCTCAACTAATACTGTCCGGAATCTTCCATAGGAGGTCCAAAACGCCTTACAGATCCTGCAGAACTCCCACTCTCCCAAACCGGAATCTCCAGAAAAGCCGGAAGACTGGCGCTCCAAACTCGCGCGTAAATTCCGATCCGGAACCGACGACGATGCCAAATCCGACTCGCGTTCTCGATCACTCAGCCCCAACAAGGAAGACATCTCCTCGACGACATCACCGAAACCCAAAAGCGAGTCTGTTTTCGCTCGTTTAGCGCACGGAGGTTCCATCCGCCGGGACCGGAGTCGCAGTTTCATCGAATCAGCTCCGGTCCAGCAGAAACCCAGCAGCGATTCCGGCAAAACGGAGAAACGCCGGAGTCTCTTCGGTGACTCCAGCAAGGGGGTGACCAAAATCCTGGCCAAAAAGTACGAACCATCCGCACCGGAAGGCGACTCACTGCTACGTAGATCAGCTTCCATCCGCAGTGAGAGACCCAAATCCGCATTCTACGCACCCACTCCGGAATTGACCACAAAGACTCCGACGGTATCCAGGCCTTCCGGTTCGTCTCTTTCCCGTACGGCCAGCTTGCGGGTTTCAACAGCAGTTCCGGCAGCTTCATCCGGCGAACCTAAAAGCAAACAGAATTCCGGTTACACTTCGACTTTCATGAACCTGACCAAAGGATTCCGGAAGAAGGAAGAACCGCCTCCGCCTCGGAGTTCTTCCCGCCAGAATATCGCTGACGGATCCATGTCGAGGCAATCCAGCCGAGGATCGTTGACCGCCTCCAGGAAATCGTCGACCAGCACTCGACCGGGATTTCTAGGACCAAGACAGCCTTCGACTCTGAGTTCCAGTAACAGCAGTTTGAAGAAATCTGCTAGCTCAGTGGCGTCGCTGACACCCATAAAGGTATTATATCCAGATCAGTATATCAATATAACCATAATTTGATTAACTTTAATGTGATTATGGTTTAAAGCTCTGATTCATCCATGCGTGACTTTTAATCCTTAAAAAAAATATGACAAAAATGAATCCCAGATGATATTACGTAATAAAAAAATATATGCAGTTTTTTTTACCTTGGCCAAAAAAAAAAATCCAGTGCCACTTACTGATAAGCAGCTTACCTGCTTACCAAGGCACTTTCAACATCTCATTTTTTTTCAACCGGTCACCTTTTTATTTTTTATTTTCTGGATAAATTGCAGAGCGCCAGAAGCGGTCCTTTTGGAGCTTCCCCGACTCAACCCAAATCACCGTCTTCGGCGTTTTTATCGCGTTCCAGTTCGGTCCGCGTCGCTAATAGTCCCGCCAATACTCGTGGCAGCACCACTAAAGGTATTATCCCAACATTATCCAAACTTCACTATGGTATGATGACTGATACCATATATACTTTAAATAACGTTTTATTCAATACTTGATAACCTTGTAAACCAAATTGATGATATTGAAAACGACCGACATTAATTGTTGGATGTGTGCATCTAGTGAACGTGCCGAGTTCACCAGCTCCTGCTCGCCGTATCCTGAGCTCAGCAGCCCCATCCCTGAGCTTCATGCGCCCCACAGCAGCCAGCGTTGCCAAGGATATGGTCAGTCCTACTCTGGTTAAAAACGTGCGCAGCACAAATAACAACAACCAGCGTCCCAAGGCGTACTAAACAATTATTCTATCACATTATAAAATCACTTTCTGAAAATGATTTAACTTCGCCCTCCTTTCAAGTTTTAACTTCTTCTGTGGTTACCAGAATTACCGGTGATACTCTTTTAAAATTTCAAATTAACAAATTCTAACGTGCCAGTCCCTTTTTTCCTCCCCAATACCGATATATTATTTAGATTTTTAAACAAACATTTTCAGCGTGCTAAAGATTAACCGGTGGATTTGTCTAAACGTGTGCAGTTTCAACGTAACCCATATTTAATTTGCCTTTCTGCTATCGCAAAAAAAAGCCCCGGGTGTGTGTAATATTTAATACAAATTTTTTTCTATTTTAAAACGAATCGATTTCAGAGGGTAAATTTCTTTTTATTTGTAACAAAAAAATCCCGCATTATTATTATTTATTTTTAAATCCAAGATATTTAGTCAAGCACTTGATCCTTCCTCATTTTTCCAATTAATTAACCACTGAAAAATAAAAAATAAATTGGGAGAGCCGATGGAGGAAAACAAAATGACGTAAATTATACCCCAAAAAAGGAGGAGGCACACGTTAAGGGATCAGTTAGTTTCCGGATCAAAGAAAAGAACTGCTGGAATCGGACAGTCTTTTTAACACAGCAGGCATCTACCACAGCTTGGAGGAGTAGCCACCAGGGGGCACGCGCTGTCTTCGGACGGGGATCTCCTCTTTCTTAACCTCCTCTTGGTATCCTTCACCAGTAACGGGGTTTCCTATTTGTTAAATAAAACACCATTATTTTACGAGTTAACAGAAAACGGGGACCTGAACACGTCGAACAACTACACGGCACGACTATATAGTAAAGCGGGGACAATAGAAGGACACTACCAGACTAGGGAAAGCTAAGCGACAACTACCTTGGGCTTTTCCGCGCAGCCGGCTCGGAGTGGGTTGGTCGGCCCCGAACGAAAGCGACTGATGATGCAAAGGAGTGCCTGTCGTCGCAAGGCAGACACGAAAAACAACAAGACGGACAAGCAAGTTGGTTAGTCGAGAAGAAAAAGCAAACGTTAGTTACACATGCACGAAAGGCTAAAACTACACTCTCGTCTCTACTACATACCGGCACGAGGAGTGTTGTTGCCCGAGTTGGTCGGCGAGTTGTTCGACAGCGGGGTCTGCGAGGCGGTCGAGCTGCCGTCGGTCGAGTCGGACGATTTGGGTTCCTCCGAAGCTCCAGCTTCCCCGAACGGCAAGTTGGAGGCCATGCGGTTCTTGACGCGGCGCGGAGAATTGTTGCTGTCGTCCGTACCAAACAAGTCGCTCGAACCACCGCCGGGAGGCTTCAGCACCCTGTAACGACAACAGAAAGGACGCTTGGTTACTCACCCTTTCCCAGAATACGCATTCCAGAAACTCTTTCAAACAAAAAAACCGAAAAAGAGACGATCAAAAACCTTCGCTTTCCGGAACCGACATTGTCCAATTCAATGTGATGGAATGCATAGTAAGCTGCCATGACGCGATAATAAAATACAACTGTGGATTAAAACTTTCAAAAACACCAAAGGGGTGTTCAGGTTTCACTTGACTTTCCAGTAGCTCGACTCCTGAGCGAATGATGCTACTCAACGTTTGCACGGTTCTTTATATAGGCTTCCCAGAAAAGCAAGAAGGGGGCAGCAGGGTGGACCACCAACCAATAGGAAGAGGCGTTACGAAAACCAGGTGGTCCAATTAACCAATGGGAGCGAGTAACGGGTGGGTTCGTCACCTGCTACCACGCTTCCTGTGCAACACTGCAAAGCAACCGAGCTTGACATAATAAATACTTAATTTTCACCCTGCTGTCTTTTTAAATACAATGAGGGTGTTTTTCAAACTTCGACTACACGATAGACGAGGTTGCTGCAAAATTCGTGCAAATGGATGACGTCATCAAACTCAAAATAAAATAATAAATTCATACCAAAAGAGGCCGTTAAAAACGCAAGAGAATCCTTAAGAATATCCCGGGCCGAAGCCCTTCGAATGCAATTGTGATTCCTTACTCTTGTCTCTCTGGTGTGACATGTGAATCAAAAGGATTTCTTTTATATTCTTCAAATCAAAAGGGGAAAGACGGAACAGATAAAAGAATAGGAGAGGGGAACAAACCCTTTTTACGAATTCAAGAGATAAAGACGAGCCGTGTAGGGTAAAATCCCTGCCGACTGAATAAACAAAAAGCGCACGGATGTCTTTCAAGTTCAACGGGGGTTTGTTAAACTCTTCATCGGTGTCAATGAATGAATCATGTTTATAATATACCAGTTTAAATCAATATTCATACTCCTGTATAATAGATATCAACTACAATACAAGAGACACAAATGCGCGATAACATCGATAACATATTTCAGAACCTGAAGTGGAAGATTACAGCTCAACTCTGTAACGGTATCAAGTCTTCAAAGTATAAACGACGATTCTCCGCAAATTTATCTCGTTGCACAGAAAGTTACCAGTCAATGAATAGCAAATTCCCAGCCATTTTGGCCTTCACAATGACCGTACATAAACGCTCTGGAATGCTTCTTTCCACCCCTTTCCGGTCAATGTTCAAGGAACAAATTTAGATATCTTTTTATATTTGTTCCGCCTTCATCCAGTCGAGGAGAATTATGATTTCAAACCAGATTCTCCACATTTTCCAACACAAGACTTTTTTCAAATTCTTGAAGTAAAAAAAAGCTAAAAATAGAATAGAATTAAAAAAAAAATAAATGTAAAGAATTGACGGCAAACTCGCGTTCCGCGCACTTTATACAAATCGAACATCCGGTTTTCTCGTGATTGTTTCTTTCACCAGTCTTGCGTTCTTCCGCTCTTCAATAACATTCGAACGCGACCGACTTTTTCCTCCGCCAATATCGACACAATTCTTTACTTGCAATTGGCTTATAATCACGACAAAATGTTGAAATGGTACGGCCAATGGTTTTCATTTTACAGGATGCGCAAAAGTTTCGAGTTGGCCATCACGACGTGCATTGGAATCTCCGCTATGGCGGAAATAGGAAAAGCGACATAACTTCACCAAGATTTATAAAATCAAGTAGATAAGCAAAGCATCAGAATATAATCGATGTCAATCCATTTATCAATCTATCTATTCACCTGTCCGTATTTGTATATTCATTCATCCATCTATTTATAAATCCATACATCCATCCGTCCATCCATCCATCCAAGGAACTCTCCTATTCATCCTTCTATATACCCGACCATATCGATCCACCCTTCAATCCATCTACCCATCTAGCTATCTAGTCTCTGTCTAACCATCCATTCACCTATCCAACCATCCATCATCCATCTGTCTGTCCATCCATTCCTCTATGTAGCTATCTATCTAACTACCTATCAAGCTATCTGTCCGCTTATCCTATCTATCCTTCCGTCCATCCATCCACCCGCCCACCTATCTCATCCACATCCATCTATCTGTACAACGTCATACACATAGATCTATATATTATTCCATCAATGAATACAACATAAGACTTTCTTTCCTTTTTTAAGAACTATACGCTCTTCACTTCCTTGTCTCCATATCCGGCCTCCGCGCTTACGGTTGGAAAATGCTCAAGGAGGAAGCAGCCAAGCCCTTCGTCACGGCCTCAAAATCTTCCATCTCTCTCCCTCTCTCCTTCAAACCAGCCCCGTAACAATAATAAACAAACTATAACAATGGGTCAATAATCATCCTCTACCCGGACAAACGAAACACGTGTTTCCGTCCGGGGGAGGGGGGGTAGAAGGAGAAGGGGGGGAGGTAGGGGGGAGGGGGAGGCGTGTCCGTAAAACTACAGCTCCTCCCCCTCCTCAACGGGAACGATGTTTCCGATTATAACGGGGATACATCCACCAGCGTGAGAACCTTGTGGTTTTCATTCTGTCTATGTTTTTACAAATGGTAGGTTTCACAAAGGGGGTGACTTTTTCCGGTTCAGTTTTAACCCCTTTTACTGAATTACACTCTAAAGTCAAATTAAATACAATAATTAGCGATTAGTGTAACTAAAACTATAGGGAATAGCTGACTATGTAATTCGATTACATTGACATCTACAAATAGACTATTCGCTACATTCTTTTAAATAATCAACATCGCCATCTGCTCAATAACACCTATACAATTTAATATTCAATATTACATCATTTTCGAGTTCTTCAACCTTATATAAATAATAATTAAAAATTGTTTAAATCCCCATTGACATAATGGAGAATAAATACCCAACTGCCTCTAATGACCACAATAAATATAAAATTCAATAAATTTACAACATGATAGACAATCAAAAGCCAGTCCAGTATCACTAATGGATCCTCCATTCCACAGTCCACACTGAACCAGGAAAATAAAACTTTAAAAAACTAGTCATTTAATTGGATAGTATCATTAACAAACGCCAGGGTGGAGTCCGGTAAAGGAACGAACAATAGCCACTTCCTCTTGCTCGTCAACTTGACACAAATAGGACACCGGGCGGCAATAACGCAAACGGCTAAACGTGCGTGCTGTTCAACGATCGACCAGTAATACACAATAGTTAATCGATTGAAAGCCAATAAAGCCTCAACTAACAAAAACCGGACCAACTATATATACAACACATCATTCAAACTGAAAAGCCGACAGTCAATCCCTTTCAAAAAGTTTCAAAGAAATAAGCAAAATTACATATACACAATACATTCTATAACTAAATACATTATAGGTTCATAGATCATGTACACTCGCTAAAAGTTAACTTGATAATTGACTCAACATTTTAATAAATTAAGCACAACTTTCAAGTGACTAAATTCTAGCCACCTATACAAACTGTATGTAACCAAATATTACTATATTACTATCTTCACAAGGGATATTCAATCACTAATTAAACTAGTTTCTATTCACAACCTATAAACACTGATTTCATCACAGTTTTAATGTCTATTTATCTAACTATCTACCCATCTACCTACCTATCTATTTACCTACCCACCTATCCATCTATCTATCTATTTATCTACCTATCTATCTATCTGACTATCTACTTATCTATCTATCTGTCTATTTACCTATCTACCCATCTATCTATATATCTATCTATATATCTACTCATCTATCTGTCTACCTACTTATCTATCTGTCTATCTGTCTACCTATCTATCTATCTATGTATCTATCCATCTACCTACTTATCTGATCTATCTACCTATCTATCTGTCTACCTACCTATCTATCTATCTATCTACCTACCTATCTATCTATTTCTACCTATATATCTCTAATAGAGGTGTTAATCTCAAAACGGTTAAGAACACGGCTAACAGTATTATACAGGTTGCGGACCCCCCTCCCCAACCTTTTCGAAGTTTTCCCCGCGTAAGCAAGAGGAGGGACCGGCAAAAAGGTAAACGGTCCCTTTAATAATCGTCAAGACTGAAAACGACAAAAACACCTGCGACGAGCCGAGCGTGACACGCGAGCGCGCGTTCCACTTCCTCGCCCTTTCGTCTCCCCACCTCATCCCGATAGGCAAGAAACCATGCGCTCCCCCCTTTAAAAAAATCCATTTAAAAACACACAACAAGTTAATGATATTCAATTCATCTTTTAATAAAACAACACAACTATAACTGCAATTTTAAAACGACAGTCTTCAAATTACAACAATCTAGTTGCCTTCACTCAATTAAGGAAAATCATGTTGGATCGTTATACTGATATCTAGCCCAACACTACACGTTGGTTTGTTTTTTAACTTAATAATTCCAATTCTGATCAAGGCCAATGCTGTTTTCTTTATATAGATTTAACAGCGAGCGGTAGATAAGCGATTTAATATTAATCCCCTTTAATGGCGATATAAATTGACACGACAATCCCGTTAAGATGATAAAGGCGTTTCAAACGCAATCAGGTATTAAACGAAGCTGTATTCGCACAAATACAGATTTTTAATCTCTCAATCTTTTCCTAACTTCAACAATTACAATAATTATAGGCAAATTTTTTATTACTGTGACCATTCAATCGTGGATGATTAATAATGACAAATTTCGATTTTAAACCAATTTATTATATTATTATTATTATACTATTATTATGTGAATTCATCTACATTACAAAATTAATAATTTCAATTAAATTTTACTTTTTTGGCAACACTATTTCCATCATTATAGAATTTCTACACATTCAAGATAATTTAAGTGATATCATCTTTATTCCAAATAAAAAACAGATTTCCGGGGAAAAATAATTACATTTCTAAGTTTGAAAAATGACGTGACATCAAACATGATAAATGATACCTAAACATAACGCCATCATCTGAATGTAATGCAATATCGCAATTACATAATACGTTCATGAAAAATCCTTGTTGGGTGTTATTGAAGCAACCGTACCCAAGAAGTACACACGCATACATCTAGACCAAGGAAATTCATCGGAGCGTATCTCTTTCCGACTCGGTTTCCTTCTCGGTGGCCCTCATCAAATCAATCAAGCCGTGTATCCGAGAACCCTGAGAATTAATCCATTCACACAATAATTAATAGCGCATTATACAAACACGCACGAATATCACATAAAACCCAAAATTATAAATCACATACAAATACACGGAGAAATGCAACACGATATCCAAATCTACCACCTACTCTATCCATCTATATAGCCATCCATTAATCATTCAACCTACCTATCTACCTAACTGTCCGTCTATCCTTCTTTCTATTTATCTAGCCATCCATTTATCATTCAACCCATACTATCCATCTATCCGTCCACAATCTATCCATACATGTATCTATCTGTCCATCTATCCGACCATTTATCAATTAATCTACCCACTGGTCCATCTATCTATCGATAGATCTATGTCCATCTATCCGTCTAGTCTGTCGATCCATCCGTCCGTCTGTCTATCTAACTGTCCATCAATCCGTCCATAATCTATTCATCTATCTATCGATCCATCCGTCCGTCTGTCTATTTGTGTGTATCTACTCATCTATATATCTATCTGTCAATTCATCCATCCATCTATCTATTATCTAACTATCTTGATCTATCCGTCCATAATTTATTCATCTATCTATCGATCCATCCGTCCATCTATCTATATTTCTAGCTGTCCATCTTTAATTGTCCGCTGTAAATACATACCGAATTACGTAACACAAATATATTATGTGTTTAATAACATACGAATTTCTTGCAGTACAAACCGTGACTCAAGGGTAGCTCCACGTGGACGCCAACCAAAAAAAAACCCGGAAATTTCGCCACTTTTTCTGACCAAAATAAAATTCACGGATGACTGAGAAAACTTGTTTCCCCGTTCAATTTTTACTTTTGTTTCCCTTTAAAATTTGCGTCATCTTTATTTCACTGAAATACAAAAGACTGAAAAAAAGGAGAGAGAAACTTGACGCTCCACTGAGAATCGATTTCAAGGGCTTCTCGAGATCGATTCACCCAAGGCTTTTTTGCGGTTCTTTTTTTAAATACTGTTTTTATTCTTTTTTCGAATAACAGTGAACAATTGTATATCATTCTTCTCAATTAAAAACAAGACCCAAAAAGTAGAAAAAAAAAATTGGTGCCAAGGAGAATCGAACCAGAGATGCGCGAAACTCCTTTTCGCCACAGTTTTTCCCAAAAGATAACGGTTGCTGTTTTTTCGCCACCGTTATCTTATGATCTTGGATAGTGATTTCAAATTTTAAGGTAAGAATTAGATTGCTACAGCAAAAAGCACTGACCCTACAGAGTGATTATTTAAAACACAGTAATGATGAAGAGGTCGAATGCTTATTAAGAAGGACAGGTGGTCAACATGCGCGCTGGCTATAATAGGCGGAAACAGCTGCGCGTTTCGAACCACCCAGGAAACCAGGTCAAACAAGGTCAACATGGGATGCCCATCACCCAAGAGAGGAAACTTCCTGGTCTTCTCTCAACCTTTCAACGCCAAGTCTCCAATATCCAGATTTAATTTCTTTAAACATTTTTTTTAAAAATAATGATCGATTCTTATAGCGTTTTACATCGATAATGAACGACAATATCAGTTTACAGCAAAGTATCGATTTTAACCGACAAATCCATATCGATGTCTAAGATCAGTGTATATCGATGACCTTTATATTTACACACAACAATCATTCCACCAGTACTAGATTTAAGGTATCGATACAAAACGGCATGTTCAAATCGATATAATTAACTTCATAATCGATTCTCAAGATGTATATGTATATGGCCAACCGCATTTTCTACAGCGTGCTGATTTGCATATTAACCTTCAATCAATATTCCTTTAAACGAGGTAATCGATTGATTCATAGATATATACACCGATAACAAACAACCATTCTGGCATAACTCCTGACTCAAGATTAGTTAGAATTGTTCAGTTGCTTTTATCCAAGGAGACAATTAGATATCGATTCTTTAAGCGGTAGATCTATATCGATATCTTAAAAAGCTTGTACTTCAAGAAACCAAGGGGGTATTTTACGATTAACAGGGTAAAAGAGTTGCAAAATCGGCAAATGACAAGTCTGCGAAAATAGCTTGCAATTTGTACCTGGGTGGAGTGGTACCTCTGGACAAACCCAAACATTCCTGGAAACGGACGACCTTTTCGACCCAAGTCCGTGAAAATGACTGTGGTCCCAGCAACCCTTCTCCCTTTCAAATGAACTACAATAATACATTCTCAAGCTCAAAGAAAACAAGTAATATTGTTTTTGTTTCTGGGAATTTAAGCACTTTTTGTTGAGATGCTTTCAGAAAAAGTTCAGGTATTTTCTGGTCCGCACTGGATAAAAGAAGCGAGGTCAATGACCTCCATGGCAACCAGGGTCCCTCAAGGTCACACGCTCCTTTAGATGGAGATTTTAACTTGACGACCTTGAAACGACCTTGACTCGTTTCTAGAAAGGAGGAAGAAGAAACGAGGTCATCACCTTACATAATATTCAAACTTTCCAAGTTGATTTTATTTTTGAACTTGAAACAAGAGGCCCAATTTATTATAACGCTCGAATTAAAAATAGTATTATGAGGATATATTCAGACGTGTAAAATCAAATTATATAAAGTTTAACTTTAGGAGGTTGATTCGAATTTCAAATTCAAATTGAACAGGGGCCCACCGTTTCGAGAAGCTTCTGTGACGTCACGCCCAGGTTATTCTGTCTGGCGATAAGGCAAGTTTTTGACCGGTAACAAAATTTAAGTCGGAAATCACTTTGTCGTATTGACTTTTATACGAAATGTACACCGATGATTTGCATTCTGAATAAGGTTTGTACTCACTTAAAGCAGCTTAAGAGGTTAAGGTTAAGGATTTGAAAATCAGGTTTGTACTTACTTGCTCGAAATGCGGGTGTCCTCGCCGATTCCTACGGTGAAAGCTGCAGATGTCATTGTTGGGTCTCGATTGCGAGCAGGAAGCGTCTCTTGGCCACAGCAATTAAATCGCGGGCTGATGATTGTTGATGGCCGAAAAACGCGAACGAGAGACGGATGAGTCTGCTCCGGGCACGACGTCCGAGTCACACTTGACTGGGTTGGGTTGTGAAACCGACACAGGCGACTGAGCCATTCAAATCACCCCTTCGGGAAAACCGTTACGGACTTTCGACACAATGGAATACCCCGGAACGTAGTTCCTATTTCGACCGCTAGGCGGCGTTATAGCATTATAACAGCACTGAGATAAAATGAGATATTTCACATATATAATTATAACACATAAGTATATTTCAAAAACATGCATATGCGAAAATATTACAGATTATATATTAGTATAATAATGTAAATTAACTATTTATAAATTCTATTTTTAGCATTAAGGCATTAAAACAACAAATACATCCACAAGATTAAACTGTAGTAACCAAGTTTAAGAATGATGTTTTATGAATAACGCTAAATCAATGTGTTCCACCTAATTCTACAATCGCCTGCCTGTGGAAGAGCATTAGACGGGATTCTCTTCTGAAGCTACGCAGCATCAGCTTCACGGTAAGGAGCTAAACAAGGATTTGAAACAAGATCTCGTGCTGCTGCATCACGGTTCGGCTTAAAAAGACAACACACGACAGCAAGACGTAAAGACGGATTGACAAAGAAATCGAAACCTTCGCTTTTTTCCCCTATCCCTTCGACATCTGATTAGAAGCGGCTTGCGCATTGTTTCCATAATTGAGGCGCGTCGTTAAGCAAGTTTTCCCGAATCGACACTTTCCTCGAGATGAGCTTCCACACCGTTAAGACTTTCGATGGTTATAGGTTTGTTCCATGGCGTTGCGCAATTGCTGTTTTTCCTTTAAGCTAGAGTTAATTAATTTAGATTCTATTTAATTTCGTTCATTTAATTTTATTCATTTATTTTTTCATTTTATAAATCAAATTTATATATTCGTACTACCGAATTAGTCATTTATCATTTTTAAATGTAATTTTAATTTTAATTTATATTACATTTAGATTAATTAACTTAAGTACGTAATTAGTTAATTTAGACCATTACAAGGACTTGAATTTCGTTGGGGTAATTAGTTTAATCATAACTATTTATATCAAGCATCGCTGACGTGGTGGAGCTCAAAATATCCGCCCAAGTTTTCGGG
>JAIQCU010001969.1:0-15396 GCA_022114935.1 Leptestheria dahalacensis
AAGCCTTCATTAAGAAAAGAATGATTATGCAAATTTGGCCATTTCTCACGCCCCATTGTGAAAAAGGTTCGAGTGACCGAATGAACGGCGAGGCAGCGACTGAAAAACTCGACTTGGAGCTTCACACTCGCGTGGACGTAGAAATGTCGCCCTCGGGGAAGTTGGTCATTACACACTCGCACACACTCACACACACACACGTGTACACACATGGTACGCGTAAACACCGAATGTGAGCAAACTTGTTCAGAGTGACTTTCTTTTTCTTAGATGCTGATTTGGGTCTTGCTATGGTCTGTATTTAAGAACGTTATGACAATGTCGTGAAGATATCGTCTTTTCCCGCAGGACAGTTTTAATAGGATGTCGGGTATTTAGGCCGAGTCGACTTAGCTGGTCGGGTGAAAAAGTTTACGACATGATGTCGTGACGATATTTAGTAATTGGACTTGCATGGCTTATTTAGGAAAGGCATGAACAATGTCGTGACAACATTGTCTTATACTGTGGACAAGCCACATTCAAATGTCGGATGCTTAGACTGAATCGGCTTATTTGGTTGGGTGAAAATGTTTACGACATGATGTCGTGACGATATTTGGTAATTGGACTTGCATGGCTTATTTCGGAGAGGCATGAACAATGTCGTGAAAACATTGTCTTATACTGTGGACAAGCCACATTCAAATGTCGGATGCTTAGGCTGAATCGGCTTATTTGGTTGGGTAAACATGTTTTATTACATGATGTCGTCACGACATATGCTGACTGTTGATAGGCGTTATACAGTCTATGGAGGAGGGTATAACAATGTCGTGGCGATATCGACTTTTACCACAGGAGTTTTATGCGATATCGAGTATTTCAGCTGAACTGGCATATTTCGTTGAGTGAAAATGTTTAACATAATGTCGTCAGGACATTCACGAATTAAAATTGTATAATATATTAAGAAAGGTATAACAATGTTGTGACGATATCGCCTTTTACTACAAAAAAATTGCATGCGATGTCAAGTATTTCAGCTGAACTGGCATGTTAAAATGTTTAACATAATGTCGTCACGACATTCACTAATCGGAATTATACAGTATATGAAGAAAGGTACAACAATGTTGTGACGATATCGCCTTTTACTACAAACAAATTGTATGCGATGTCGAGTATATTAAGCTGAATTGGCTTATTTCGCAGAGTAAAAATGTCAGTGACATGATGTCGTCACGACAATCACTGACTGGGAATTAGACGACAACAATATCGACCCCAAAAACCGAGTGAAATTATACGATACACTCGAAGTTGGCTCTAGCCAAACCCGACATTTACGACTTGAACGCGTTACAGCAGCCGGTTGAAAAGTCGACTACAAGCTGCATTTCTCAGCCAAGTTTCAACCACCCGACTTTCAGGCCGACTCCACAAGTTGGTAAACTAATCAAAGCAGAACAAAAGTAAATCACCTGTCTGGAAAACTCGAATCAATCAGACAATTCGACTTTCATGTCGAGTTTTTATTTCGTACTAACTGATAACTAACGCAACAACTTTGCTTTCGAACATTTTTCAACTATAAACCGAAATGCAATATCGAATTATATAATAACTCGTTTTACGTTCTCAAAATCGTGTCGACTCGATTATCGACTTAGTCATCGACACACACCGAGGCTTCTCTTACGGTATACCTGACGGCTTTCCCCTGTACGACGAGAATCGCAGATGTTTCATTGGACAGAGACCTTTTTCGGCGAAAGACTATTAAGATAGTCCGAGGGTAAAGCTTAAGAGGGGGGAGGGAGTGAGGCTGTTCTCTTGGAAACGTTCTGGAACGAGGCTCTGTCGTGTTTTTCAGCGTCCCAGTGTAAAAATAAGCTCTCGACTTTTACGAGTTGCGCCCATCTGTCACTAAGTCGGCAACTGGTTTTCCACCATCTTTCAAAAGAACCAGATCTACAATGTCTTGTTTCTCACAAAACCCAATTTTTATTTCGTATTCATTATTTTTATTTACTTAATTGTAATAAGTTAATCATGATCTAATTCTCAGGGGTCTCCGGTTTTCGAGTAAACAGATATTTTATATTGTTACCAAGATACATGTGATTTTGTATTTCATTAATATTGTACTGTACATTACACGTGATATTCATTTTATAAAGTAATAATTAAGTAAAGATAATAGAAATCAAAGAATTATATATTGTGTACTCGAAATTAAACACGACAGTAATCCGTTATAATCATTAAATATTAAAATAACAGACAGAGATTTAAATTTTAACCAAATTTTCGGCAAATAACCAAATAGAAATTAATGAACGGCATCTGTGTACCATCGCCATGAAAGAAAACCAGTTCCCGCAAGTTGACACATCCAGTTCTCTTTTTCTCGACTTGAAAATATATAAATGTAGAAAAAAAGGAATCCAACTTGTAACTCAAACAAAAAATTGAGTTTATTCAACTCGTGTATACGTTTGCGTGTGGTCCTTGAGCAGAATTTCTAATGATAGGCTTCTTCCAGCTCTCGGTAGAGAGACGTGAGAAAATTGGCTTTTTACAAGGAATGCCGAGAGGTCATAACACACAGGGGAATTGGTTGTTAGCCAGATCTAGCTATCTGTCCATCTATCTATCTATCTATCTATCTATCTATCTATCTATCTATCTATCAATCTATCTATCTTTCCATCTATCTATCTATCTATTTATCTATCTATCTATCTATCTATCTATCCATCTATCCATCCATCCATCTATCTATCTATCCATCCATCCATCTATCTATCTATCCATCCGTCCATCTATCTATGTATCTATCTATCTATCTATCTATCTACCTATCTATCCATCCATCTATCTATCTATCCATCCATCCATCCATCTATCTATCTATCTGTCTATCTACCTATCCATCTATCTATCTATCTATCTATCCATCCATCCATCCATCCATCTATCTATCTATCTATCCATCCGTCCATTTATCTATGTATCTATGTATCTATCTATCTATCTATCTATCTTTCTGTCGATCTATCTACCTATCTATATTTCTGTCTGTCTACTAACCTAGAGAATTTGCCAGTGAAACCTCTGTTTGAAAAACAAGTTTGCAAAACGCATTGACCCACCAGAAATGCTTGGCGTCATCGGCAGCTAACTAATGAAGCTGAAATGGTAAATAGATTCTTGGCAGGAAACTCGTGTTCCCAGCCGATAACGTCCCCAGTCCTCCAGTACTTTCAAAGCTGTTGTAACAAGCACTGGAAAGCCAGATAAGACGACTTAACAAAAGATATAACTGCCTTGTTTGTTTGTTTGTTTTTAACATCTAATATTAACGGTAATCTACATTTTGAGAATGTGGACTGGAGTTTGATTCTAACGACATCTTGGTGTCGTTTAACAGAGAGGATGGATACCTATTACCTATTTCCTTGCAGACGAGGCACTGCCCGAAAACTGGGCGGTCTACCTTATGGCTATTCATATTTTTCCCAGAAATTCTTAATTAAATTTCACGTTGATCTTCACAATTTCAACGTCTTTACTTCTTATACAATATTAAGTTTGAATTAATTCGTTTTGACTGAAATTTAATTCATTATTTTCTCATTCAATATCCTAATTCCAATTTTTTATAAAGTTTAAATTATAAATATTAAAATATAAATAATATAAATATAATAAAAAAATATTTTTTAAAAAGTAGAATTCGTCGTAAAACCGGTAAGCTTGGCTGTTGAAATTTATTCGCCTACCTTGTGACTAGAAGCAAGATGAGTGACCGCGATTTGCACCTTGTTTTCGGTGAAACACGCGAACGGCAGGTTATACGATACGGACTTGCAGCGTTTCGCTAAATTCCAACCAGCCATCAACTTGATCTGATGAAGCCTGGCCAAATTGGCTAAGCTCTGTGCCCTGGGTAGTGTCGCTTCTACATCGATACTTTGGCTACCGAGTCGGTAGCGAGAATTCCAATACAGGCGACTGATTTCAGCGGAACCAAATTGATACAAACTATCGAAATCTCGGTCAAAATGCAACGAAATTTGATCCTCGCCGACCATTTCAAGACTGGACCGACCCATGTTTGAAAGGGAAAGAGGAGCACACGTAGAGGAAGTTGCTGAACAACTAAACGCCTTATTGTCCGGATGGTTGAACCATAAAGCGTTCGTATGTTCCGCTTCAAAGGCGTGGGGATCACAATGATGTTTTCCCCCTATAAATAATTGGTTGATTGTCTTGTTATAGGTTGTTAACATTGCCCGAGGCCGGGACGAACTTCGCGAACCATGTGAAGTGTTCATAAAGAGACACGGGGGGGCCTTATAGTACCTATTATAGAGTAGAACAAGCAGCCATTAAGCTCGGTTTCACCTTCCTTGACAGTAAAAGGAAAATGTGGTCCTAACAACATGCATGGAAGATTCCCGAAACGGTAGAGTGCGAGTCACAGGTGCGCGACACTGCGTATACTGGTATGGTCGGTGTTGCGACAAGTGCCCTGTAATGTCTCGGACTAGATGTTGAAAAACTACGTGGTGCGGGTTGGTCGGGATGCAACGGGGAAAAGTTATCGAGCAGGATTGTGGTTCGCGTCGACCACACGGTGAGATAGCTCAACGAAACCAACAACAGTTCGGGATCCTACCCTGGCAGGAAGCCCAGTCGACCACGAAATGGCGAAAGTGATATTCGAGATTAATAACATAACAAAACCACAATAGCAAGTTTCAGACAAGTTGAAATGGAATTCTGATTTCAGTTACCTTTCCCTTTTTGAGCGACCGCAAGGATTCCCGGCGTCGAAGAGTCGATTTAAAGTTGGTTACATTTCGCAGATAGTCGGGGCTGTTGTGGTGAACAACCGACAGAGATTTGTTTGGTTTGCGAGGCGCCATAATCTTTCGTCGCACCGTTTGAATGCGAGTTTCGAAGCGACCGTTGCGATGTTTTCCATTAGCAAGACGGTTGTAGCCGACGGGCACTAAACGCCATCTAGTAGTACAACATAGAAACAATTGTTCATGTTTCACAAGTACTAACCAGTATCAGCAATATACTACAATAAATGTTGATTATTGTTATTAAAACATGCCTATTAGCTAACTAATTAAATCACAATTAACGGTTATTATACATGTGCAAAAGAAAGAAACGAAAAAAAGCAAAAACGTTTATCCGCCCCCGGGTGGGCTCGAACCACCAACCTTCCGGTTAACAGCCGAACGCGCTAGCCAATTGCGCCACGGAGGCTTGGAATTAAGCTATCAAAATTCGGTATATATTAAAAGATCTAGAAATGGGTTCATAGACTTCATGGACTTCATGGATTTCATGGACTAAGCCCCGTCCACTTCGCAAAGCTCGCGTTAGTCCACTTTGGAATCGTTGCTGCTTTCAACGTTCCGCATTATAAGTATGTCATTTAGTTATTAATAATGTGAAAAAAGTGTTCATTTATTACTGGTATATTTGCTGAGCGGTTCCAGTAATTAGATTAAGTGGTTGCTACTAGGACTATATGTCATCAGTTACCAAAGTTCCGTGTATACCGTTAGGAATGTTTTGTTATTATTTTATTTTAACATAAATACTTTCCTGGCTATAATGAAAACTGTTCTTGCTGTAGCAAAAAACTACATTTTGTCCAAGTCCTATATACTGACGCCCTTTGGATGATTCGATAAAAAGTTATGTTATCAGCTAGATAGCTATTAGAAATAAACACGGCGACCTATTTTAATCTCGTGTGCAGCGCACGAACGCTTATAATCTCTATGTCAAGATATGTTATAAGTAAACAATAACATATGCTCGCTTTAACAAACTGAGGTGCACACATCGTAGTCACGAAAAATAAATGCTCAGTATCTCACGTCAATAAAAAAGCGAATGCGGTGATAACAGGACGGTATAAATACAAGACGCCAGTCGTACGTGCTGTAGGCTTTTAAGTACTTCACAAGTCAAGCAAGGTAATTACTGGAACGTTAAGACAAAGTAGTACTGTCATTAAGGGAGTTTAATTGTATTACGTTTAATTTTAGTCCTGGATTCCCATGTTGTGTTTTAACCTCCTTGTAATTTGATATGCAGTATTTGTTACAGGCCGTTTTAACTAATTGCAGTACAATGTTGGCTAATAGCAAATCAACGCCAACCGTACAAACTAATTTGTAATCAAAAGTATGAATTTGACATCTGGTCAAACTATGATGTCATGTTGCAAATTGTTTCATGAGGTTGAATAATTCAAAACAGCATTCATTTCAGTATGAAGTCTTTGGTGATTCTGATCTCCGTTGCACTGATGGCGAGCGGCGCCCTGTCGGCGAGTATCTGCTCGAACCCGAGCAGCTACTCGGGTGAGTCGCTGTGCGACCCGTGGGGCACTTACTGCGGCGAGTGCGTCAGCTTCGTCAAGGTGTGCACGGGCGATCACCGCGCCACCGGTTCCTGGGTCAAAGGTCGCCTGGTCAAGGGTAGCAGCCTTCAGTTCGGTACGGCCATTGCCACTTTCCCCGACGGCAGCCATTACAGCGGGCATGCTGCCATCTACGTCGGACAGGACAGCACCGGTATTCAGGTCTGGGACCAGTGGGTCGGACACCCCGTGTCACCCAGGACCATCCGTTTCGGAGGTTCGGGCGTCTCCAATGATGGCAACGGCTTTTACGTTATTGAATAATTTGTTAAGTTTTATGAATGTATATGTACAGTCGGGGCTGCTAAAGACTGTGAATGACAAATATAAATAACTGGCAACGCTGCAAGTCTTTTTAGAAACGCATGTGGAAGTTAATAACCTTCTTTTAACCAGAATTAGCAAATATTGATCAAATTGTAAGAGGAATCCAAGTACTTTCAAAATTAAAATAATCGCGGGTATTGTGACTGTGAATGTCAATTATAAATATCTGGCAACGCTGTAAGTTCTTTCAGAAGTTGTTTGCAACTGAAAAATTATCATTTTAACCGTGTTGATCAAATTGTAACAAGAATTAAGGGTTATATTTCAGTGTAAAATGTTCAAGTAGATATTTTTAAAAACAACATATGGCAACCCTGGATTCTTATCAGATGATAAAGCTTCCTCCATTAACACAAAACAAACATTTACTTGTCTAAAGATAACTCCTGAAAAGTTGGGCTTTTCAACTGTATAACTTTTAACTTTAGCTGAAATTTGATGAAATGATTTTGCTCTTAGTTTAATACGGTTGTTAAGTTAACTCTGTGTATGCTGAAATTTTAACGCAAAATTCAACAGTTTGTTTACACCTGACGAAGGAAAAAGAAATAAACAGAGATGACCCCAAACCCTAAATTCGAATGTAAAACTCTCCTCTTCTTTTTCTCTCAGGAGCACAAAAACACATTCTACCCTACGGGAATGGAAAGAAACAGTTTCTAGTCTGTCCACGTGAACAGTCCATCTCACTCACGTGACGATCGAACCAAAACACTGAACCAGCAAAAGAAAAAACACAATCTTAACGAGACTTAAACTTTACTGAATATTTGAGAAAGAACGGATATCTGAAAAACGGCGGAAGATGCAGAGCATTGGGGAAAAATACACGACGTGATCGATTGCGCAACTTTTTAGCAAACGTGTTTTTCTCGTCTTTTACATTCACTTTTGCAGAAACTCGTAGCGCAGCAGTGAAAGTAAAATAGTACCGTGAAGTGGTGTGAAAGTCAACGACAGTTTCGCAAGTTATCGAGAATTTTTCTCCTGCGCCTTGGAGCAAGAAAAAGGGTTAAAACACCAAGTTGATAAAAGCCGATTCGAAAGGAGGAAACTTTTTTTTCCTCTCCCTTACTGTCGAGTAGAAATCTGTCTTTAACTACCTGGTTCGCTTTCAGGGTGCCGGTTATTTCTATAGGTCACCTGCTGGAAGAAAGACGCCCTTCTTTTCTCCCTCAGCTGGTAACCAGTTGATCCTATTTGTTATTAACTGAAAGATATTTTTATATTTACGAAAATGAGCAACAAACTGAACACTTTACGCCGTGCACTCAATAACCATTGCCAAAACTCTGCAACTCATCAGTTGTGGAAGACTTCGGCTGCGCTGAGAAGTTACAGACCTCGTTGCAGCATTTCTGGTAAGTTATCAAATATGGTAATCATTATGGTTAAAGTAAAATTATTGTGAATTCATGATCGTTACGCGCAAGCTGTGAATTCCAATTGGTTTTATCAACTTAGGTTTGATAGTAGAATGGGGTCAGCAGGGGTCAAGTCGCGTTCCGTTAGGCTCACGACCCACTGTCAGCAGCTCGAGGATTGGTGGCGTCCGCATGTCGTCAAGTTCCGCGAATTTCCGAAAGAATCTCAGCATCGCCCCCAAAGTATGTCTTCCACCTCGGCTTCTAGAACATA
Organism: Leptestheria dahalacensis; assembly: GCA_022114935.1. Classification (NCBI taxonomy): domain Eukaryota; kingdom Metazoa; phylum Arthropoda; class Branchiopoda; order Diplostraca; family Leptestheriidae; genus Leptestheria; species Leptestheria dahalacensis. The sequence continues at coordinate 8,408 of JAIQCU010001969.1, forward strand.
ATTTCATGTTATCAAAGTTCCTAATTGCAATTAAGCTCATTTCGTTAAAAGTTTGTTTAACTGTTTGTTCATTGGTTTAAAGAATTTGCAGTTTGAACTGTCACGCCCGATACATTTGAGTGAGCAGCACAGCGCTGCTTTCTCGTTCCGCAACCAGCTGAAGCACGCTAAACGTGTCGTCATCAAACTGGGATCTGCTGTCATTACCCGCGAAGATGAGTGTGGATTGGCTCTGGGAAGACTTGCTTCCATCGTCGAACAGGTGATTTTTTTCTTCTCTCCCCCAAGTCCATAAACCTCATCCTTGGCTCTAGTTATGCCCCTGGGGGACATGGGGCTGGGGATCCCTAAGGGTCTTCGATAGCCGTAGGGCATATTCAACGCCTGGGTTTATAACCTCTACCCAGCAAGCTTTGCCAAATTTGAATTGTATCCGTTCTTTGCTAAAGGTTGCAGTATGCCAAACTGAAGGGCGTGAATGCTTGATGGTTACCAGCGGCGCCGTGGCTTTCGGAAAGCAGAAATTGGCCCAGGAATTGATCATGTCGATGAGTATGAGGGAGACTCTACATCTGCACCCGCGAGAGTCGAATAAGAATGTAACTTAACATAACCTTTACGGTATAACTAAATTTCAATGCACATTTGTTGGTTTCCAAATAAAGCAGACGAAAAACCTTGTGGAGCCCCGAGCTGCCGCCGCTGTAGGCCAGTCGGGACTGATGTCTCTTTATGACGCCATGTTTTCCCAGTACGGTGTCAAAATAGCCCAGGTATGTATCCTACCGTCGAACTAGTATCCTGATTGGCCGAAGAGGTGCAAAGTGCAAAATCTCGTTGTTGATTCTAGGTACTCGTAACGAACGCTGATTTCCACAACGACGAAGCCCGCCGCCATCTTGCTAGCACCATTTCGGAACTGATTAGCCTGAATATCGTTCCTATTATCAACACCAATGATGCCGTGTCCCCGCCACCGCAAGCTGATGAAGATCTCGCTGGCGTAAGTTTGTTCTCGCAGAAACATTATCGTACTTAGTTACAACTACAGTCGCTAGATGGCGTTGTACTTTATCAACATGTCTGTTGTGTTCTTTTGCCGCCCCGGTAGGAGTTTTGTAGGGACGAATGATTTACATTTGATGTAGTGAACAGATTTCTAAACGAATTCTCAGTTCATGAGCTCTGGACATTCATCTTCACGGAAGCAAAGAGAGCGATTTGATATCTTCTTTTGCAAGTGGGTGGAGGAAGAGAGAAAACACGAGTTATTTTTTTTTGAAAAGTAGACGGTGAATTATGTTATACAGCTGGTAGGGGATGATGTATCACCCGTTGTCACAGATTTATGCGTTGTTTGTACTTTTCAGTCGAAGTGTAGCGGCGAGAAGAAGTGATTTATAGCAACTTGTTTCAAGTTTTCCGTGGGACTTCTGGTAACTTTCCTTGGTCTGTTTGGTGCACAGGTCATAAGTATCAAGGACAACGACAGTCTTGCAGCCCGGCTGGCATCTGAAGTTCAAGCCGACCTGTTAATTCTCATGTCGGACGTGGATGGGATTTACACGTGCCCTCCAAGTGAAGAAGGAGCTCGCCTCATCAATACCTACTGTCCGGGACATGTTGCCAATATTCAATTTGGACAGAAATCCCGAGTTGGCCTGGGAGGAATGGACTCGAAGGTTGTATATTTTCGTCTTGGACTTGCATTTTATAAGTTGGACAGACTTTGTTTAGCCACTCTGACGTCGGGTTCGATAAGAGAAGTCTTGATTCTATTGCACTCTCGGTGTCGAGGGGCAGATTTGGTCCTGGCGACAGCTCGTTACGAAAGGAACAAACCGTCGAAAGTATCGATTATTAAGTTCCTTTTCGTGGGGCTAACATCGTCGAAGGGCCACACTGCGCCGCAAGGCCTAATCGATAATCGATCAGGTATTCCAAGCACGGAGCATTTTCAATTGGCCAGCTACGATCATCTTCTGTAGTAAATATCTCGGTAACAAATCAATTGTGCTCAACTCAAACTTGGAAATTGCCTAGGCGTAATATAAGAAAAACCTCGAGGCAAAAAGGTAGCTTGGAGGGCAAATGATAAATGGCTCTCAGTTAAGGTCTATATTTGTCAGTTTTCAGTTTACTGAAGGAAGTCATGTAGCAAATAGTGTCAAGTCTTTAAGGAGGAAGACATTTGAACTGGGATCTTGTTGTAAAGGTGCGCGCTGCATGTTGGGCACTCGAGAAAGGTGTTTCCGTTGTAATTTGCAACGGAATGGCCGAGAATGCTGTAAGGAGCATCATTGACGGACGTAAACTGGGCACCTTCTTCACCGATTACAAGAACGGCTCCATCAATGTCGAGAGCATGGCCGAACAAGGTATTCACTACTTTGATCTTTGCATGGTAATATGGTAGGGATTTGCGGTGAAGATGTTTCTCGTCTCTTGGCATAGCGCCTGACGATGGCTGTGCTAAACTCTATCGGACATGACTTGGTAGAGTAAGGTGATTGTCACTGGAAGGTGCTTCTCTCACTCCTTGTCTGTCTCTCTCTCGAATTTGTAGGTCACATCTGTTTGTTTGCTTGCTGTCTCGATGTAAATGTAAAAGTACACTCCGTCTATCTCTATCTATCTAACCACTGTCTTGTCTACCCACCTCACTCATCTAGCAAGATACGTACCTACCTGTCTCCTTTCTATCTATCTGTCTACTAATCAATCTATCTATCTGTAGACCTATCTATCTATCTATCTATCAATCTATCTATCTATCATCTAGCTATCCAGCTAACTCTCTATCTGAAATCTACCTGTATACCTACGTCCCTACTTACGTACCTTCTAGTTACCAACTTATTTGCCTACCTACCTTTATATCTACCTAACTATCTTCTACCTATAGCAAACATGCATCTAGCCACCTATTTAGCTGCCTAGCTTTTACTTGCTGTCCGGCTTAGAAATCCGCCGATCCGCTAGTTACTCAAAGCCACCAATAGATGGCACTGCTCCACTGGGTACACAAGCTAATGAGGCTTTTTGTCTCTTCTTGCCCTTCGTTTTGCAGCACGAGACGGCGGTCGATTATTACAGGGTTTGCCTGCGGAAGCCCGGGCTGACGTCATAAACAAGTTAGCCGACTCGTTACTGCAACGCCAGCCGGAAATCTTAGCGGCCAACGCGAAAGACGTGAAAGAAGCACAGAAGACGGGCTTACAGCAATCTATGCTGGCCAGGCTTACGCTGACTCAACCCAAGCTGAAAAGTCTTGCCGCAGGTAATCACTAAAGCGCAACCGGTGCAAAGTAAACCCGACTCGCTAACGTCGTCTGCTACTTTTAACCGGCTTGGCCAAGAGGAGTTTCGAACCGAGCTCAACTTTGGCCGATCAAATCTGCGAAGTCGTCTTCTGAAGTCGACTCTTCTATAAGTTGGTCTCAACTTGACTGTTGGTCTTACTAAACTTGATCCAACCTGATGGAAATTACGACTATGATGTTGGATTTTAAGTTTTTACGATTCACTGGTCAAAGTCTGACTAGATATTTCAATCAAATTTCATATGCTAGGGTCAACGTGTAACTATAAACTTGCATTATTGAGTTTTCGTCAAAAGTTTGAATGCGTCTCTGAATACGGAAAAAAACCAACTTAAGTAAGCTCGTCAGAAACAACTATTAAAAAAAAGTGAAATAGACTACAACGCAGACACGCCAAAAGCAGATAGCATTGACAAGATTACACTTTTTCGGTGGCATTTTGACGGGAAAAGCGGCCAAGTTATTTCGCACACGTGCACGGCAACTTTTATCGCGGCCAACCGTTTTAGAACTCTTCCACATTTGGCTGATTCTAAAAGTTCAAAATGGAAAGCTTTAACTTTTGGAAGAATCTGTCAACGGGCGAGAAGAAATCCACCCAGAGTTTTTGGGCAGCATTCAGTCGCACTCAGTACGTTTACAGTGTTTATGTAACTGTAACTTTCACCGTGTATAAGAGTTACAGTTTCAATGAATATCGAATCACAAGACTTGCGATGTCGTAATGTATATATATATCGTTAAAAGATTGCGAGAGAGAGAATGAAAAAAAACAGTAATTGGATCCCGCAGGCGGGGGAAGCAAAAAACGCGGGGTAAAGGGGTTTTTGATTGTAATCTAATCTAGTTTGTTGTGTGCGTTGGACGGTTGGTTGTTCCGCAGGTTTGCGACAGATAGCTGACAGCAGCCATGACATCGTGGGTCGAGTGTTGCGTCGGACTCGTTTGGCCTCCGGTTTGGACCTGACACAAATTACTGTTCCCATCGGAGTGTTGCTGGTTATTTTCGAGTCGCGTCCCGATGTCCTCCCGCAGGTTTATATTTATTATTATTTAGCATTAGTTTTAAATTCTCTGCCTCCTTTGTGGTTTTCGTAAATTAATCAAATGTTCAAGTGAACCCGCAAGTTCAGGATTCTGCTACGCGTTCTTGCTCTTGCTGATTCAGTATGATTTTCAGCGTGCTGAAAGTCTGATTCAGTGCGATGAAGCATGCGTAGCAGCAATTCGGACTTGATGGTTTTTCATGGAGAGACTAATTGACAGTGTTTTGACCTGTTTCTAGTGCTGCGTGTAACGTTTGTTTTGACTCTGTAGCTGTTGTAATATGGAGCGAGAGAGGGAGTCGAGAAAGGCGTATTAAATTAGTCGTCCTTGCTAACTGAATTGCAGGTCGCATCACTGGCCATTGCCTCGGCCAATGGGTTGCTGTTGAAAGGCGGCCACGAGGCCGTCAACACAAATAAGTTCCTAATGGAATTAGTTCGAGATGCTTTGAGCCTGGCTGGTGCTTCGCATGCCGTCTCTTTGGTAAGTTCTGGTCCGCATCTCCTTGTTTCGCTCTCTCTGAATTCCCCCATATGGCCGACTTCAATGGCCAATGTAGGCTTCTCTTAAGCTGTGTATTTGTGGCGGAAGCTCAGTTATCAAAGTAAATGGGTTTTAGTCAGCTATTTTGGTTAGCTGTATGAACTTATGAAGCTTTGGCTCTTAATCTGTTGAAACTGTAAGCATTTGCAATAGTTTGCAAGTAGTAAAAGTAGCTTGCGTTTTTGGGCAGATAGCTTAGCTTGTTTAGTTAGAATAGTTTGGTACTGATCTGATAGGTAAGCTGTTTACTTGACTGGGACTAGCTACTTAAAGTAGTAAATCTGCGATAGTTTCCAAGTGTACCCTTTAAACATAGTGCGTTTGATAGTTGGTTTTGCTAGTTGGCAAGTCAATAGTTTATCTTACAAACAGCAGCGGGTACATTAGCTGTGTTTGTTACGGATTAGTAAGTAGCTGTTTACTTGCTACACGCCTTACCTTCTGCAATAGTTTTCAAGTAGCTAGTAGCATAGTTTAGCAAGTTAGTTAGTTGGTAGTTCAACATGGCTAGTAGGGAGTAAAACGTAGCTGCTGTGCTGGCTAGCCATAGCACCGGCTATATGCTTAGCTAGTTTGCCTAGTTAGTTCCTGTTGGTAGTTTAGTTTGATTAGCTCTGTATGTTGACTAGTGACTGGCTTGGTTAGTTAGCCTGGTAGTTATGTCGGTTAGACCCAGTGTAGACTGCTAACTGTTCTTGTAAAGCTAAACTAGGAAACGGTGTTTGCTTAATTAGCTGTGCTTTTGCTAAGTGGTTGATATGGCGTACATAACCGTTGTGGGAAACTAGCCACCTGCCCGTAGTAGCCGTGTTTCTAAGTAACAAGTTTCTGTTTGCTGTATAGTACAGTTACCATAGCTAACTACTAATCGCAAGTTTTAGAACTTAACTTGCTTATAGCAGCTATTGCGGGAAACTATACCCTGTTACTCTAGTTTCAGAATGGATAGCGTAAGGCTAGTGCTAATTAGAACGTAGCCTCTCTGTAAGTGGCACTTATAGTTGGGCTCCAAGTTTGGTCTACTGTAGTAACAGCAGCTATTAAGTAGACTTACTGGCAACCGGAAAGCATTCTAGCATTGATAGAATACCGACTAGTGTCTTACACAACTAGTACCGTTAAAAGAACTATAGCTAGTAATGCAGCGTAGTAAACTAGTTAGTTCAGCAGTGACCGTACAATAGTTTCCTTATATGAACTAGTTCTTGTGAGTAGGACGAGATTCAGCGTTAGCTAGTTAAGCTACTAACTGACTTGCTAATTAGCCTGATATGATCCCATCAAGGTAGCGTGAAGGAGTTGGGCACGCTCTAATGAATCGATATGTTGTTTTGATTTTGAAACAGGTTTCGACGCGGGAAGACGTTAGCGATTTATTGTCAATGGATCAGTACATCGACCTGGTGATTCCGAGGGGCTCGGGAGATTTGGTCAAATCCATCCAACAGCAGAGTCGTAATATCCCGGTACTTGGTCATGCTGAAGGGATCTGCCACGTCTATGTCGATAGTGAAGCCGATCTGGACAAGGCGCTCAAGATAGGTCAGTCATAAACCTCGTTTTTCCTTAAATATTTTATTTTATGTTTTATTTCGGTCGTTGAAAGGCCTATACGCCTGCCGTTCTATGGTGGCCACTGAGGATTTTACTGGGCTGTAGAAAACTGACCAGCCTGCGTATAAATCTCTGTTTAAAAGAAAGAGATCAATGAGTGAGGTCAAGAATTCAAGTTGGTGTTTGTGAATATGTATGAATGTTAACAGTTTACTCGTGTCGTCTATCTGTTTGTCTAACTATCTATCCAACTATCTATCTATCTATCTGTTTATCTATTTATCTATCTATCTATCTATCTATCTATCTATCTATCTATCTATCTCTCTATCTATCTATCTATCTATCCGTCCATCGAACTATCAGTCTATCCATCTGTCATCCATCTATCCACGCATCTATCCATCCATCCACCTCCGTCTCCATCTGACCGTCTATCGATTTATCTATTTGTCTGTCTGTCTATCTGTCTATCTATCCATTTATCTATCTATCTATCTATCTAACTATCTAACTACCTAT
>JAIQCU010001970.1:0-14697 GCA_022114935.1 Leptestheria dahalacensis
TGGCACGAATCCGCAGATGTAAAATTTAGACGACCGCGCTGGTTCCCGTGGTGTGAGCAGCGGTCCACTTCCCTTACGTTATGGTTGAACAGCTGCACGTAAGGCCTGGAAGATGCAAAAATCAGTCAAAGTAACACTTACTGTCACGAGAGTTCGATGGTTCGAATGTCTTGATCACCACTTTCATTTCATACGCCAAACGTAATTTGGAAATCTTGCTTATCCACTATCAACTGTAACATTTACGTTTGGCATCGACAGAGTTCTTCAGAAGGATTGAAGTTTGTCAAGACGTGTAACTGTAATCGAATACTGATTTTAAAAATGTTACCAACTGGAACTGACGACGACTACTCAGTTACAACTATACATACTGAGCGAGAGTGTACAGTCTAAAGCAATAAAGAAGAGTTCTTGCTGGTGATTATTTATCGCTTATGGCACCCAGGTTTTCAAAGGTGTAACAGCCAAAAAAATAAGGAGCGTACACTTGGTAGTACTTTATACATTAGTAAAGTTTCATTGAAATCGGGCTGTAAGTTTGCAAAACTAACAATTCTAAAGTTAATGAGATACATAATTTCTCACCATTCAGAACCTTTTATTTGTTGCTCTAGACTGAACAGTGAATGTAATCTTCGAAAATATTTGTTTGAGTTATATGTTCAGTCCCACGTAATGGGTAATTGTTGAGGTTGTTACCATTCCAACTGGGGCAAATGAGGTAAAGAGGATCACGAGAGGGAAAGCGGAGTCATCTAGCAGTTATAGTAGACATTTTCTCTCCTCCTTTGATTCTGCCTTTGAGATACGCATTGACTTCGACAGATGTGTTTCTTTTATAAGCGCACAGATCAGGTTTGCTGGCTAACTTGTGTTCTTCAGCTCTTCGTAGCATGAATATCCTGGTGAACTGAATCAGATTTCATAGTAGTAACATTCGAGACGTATGTGGTGAGCAAATTGTTCTCGATGCCTGAACGGGAACTTTCTCTAACCTATGAAGAGCAGCGTATAACGCAAATGGCCAAGGAGTGTATGTTGTATGCAACATCTGTGTGGGGATATCAGATACCTATATGGGGGATATTCACATAGACTTTATTTTCGATGCGAGTTTTACTCGTCATTCCCACTAGGATAAAAGAGATAGTTAAAACGTGTGAGTTTCACAATTCAGGACTTTGAATTGAATCACTGGCTTAAGTTGTCTAGAGCACTCTTGATTCTGGTATCTGCATTCATTTGAACATTGCAGATAGAGATCACTTTACGTTAGCCTGATTCTTGGGAAAAGGCATAACAAGTACGTGCTCCACTTGAAAAGAAGGCTGTAAGAAATGCGCTAAAAAATTCCTTCCGTTTTTAAAGACGAAGTTATTCAGTACCATATCAAGATCCTACAAAAAAGACATTCAGCAAATACGGTAGAATATTGTTCCAAGTACTAACAAGCCAGTTGCTTCTGCATCACCTTCTTTTAAAAATCTTTCCGCTAAACCCGTCTGCATAATCAATACGAGCCAGTGCGTACCTGATTACGTATGAGGCATTTTTTAAAAGTGAGTTAGGTTGCAATCAAAAAGGTTCTTATGTACGTGAAGTCTTCTTGAGTTGCCATCCACTGAAGCGTTGAAAAAAGTATTCCACGGTAAGAAGTTGTGTTTGAATCTTTGCTGTACTCTGTAAATATGTCAGGTGGAACCTAGAATAACGAGTCGAAAATTTAAAGCGTCATGCGTCTGAATTATAGTGTACATTGTATACCTCAACGTAGCCGATTCGTAGATGTTTACCACGAAGGTAACCCCCGTAAGTTAGGTTACTTTGTACTAACAGAAGGACAAGTGGTAGAGTTAGAGTCTTCATCCTTTCCAATGCCCCGTGTCAATTGGAGCAACTGTTTGTCCGACCGGGTATTTAACTACTTTTGAAACCAAGCGTTTTAGCAACAGAAGTATACTGGTTGCGAAACAGGAAACTTTGTTGTTAAAGGATGTACGAATTTTTTCCCCTGTATCCTTTTTACCGTATTGTTATTTGCTTGGATCACGTTATTTGTGATTTGTGAGTCTGCAGTGGAACGAGTATGAATGAGAAGTAAAATCAAAGCGATGCATATCGCAGAAAACTTTGACGATGAAACCTTTTAAAGACGGATCGTTCTGACGTACTTGTAGGTTAACTTTGACCCCTTCGAAAACACATTGCGTAAATAATTTGTGATACATGTTGAAGAAAAACACGAACCGATAAAGACTGTTTAAAGAGATATTTTAAACCAAGAAAAAGTTAAACAAGACGTGAATATATCTGCACTAAAGGTATCAAGTGTAATACTGAGAGATCTGATTACAAGTATTCCGTTTCTTGAAAACTGTTTATTTTATTCAGTCTTGAAAGCGGGGATCGTACGTAGCAACAACGACTGGCACTGGCGCGAATCGAGCAGATGAAAATTTTAGATAACGCGCTTGTTCCACGGCGTAAGGTATGGTCCGCTTCAGTACTTCATGGCTGAATAACTACACGTAACGCTCGCGTCTTCGAATATTATTAGCCTTGATTACTACTTCAGTTGATGCACAAAACGTGATAGTGTAACTTGAATATATTCCCTAAATGCAAATAATTGCTATAAATAACTGATTTAAAAATTTGGAGTCAGTAAACTGTTTTTCAGAAGGTTTTTCAAGTTCCTTTTGCCCAGGTCACGAAGAGTTTTTTGTAACCCGGCAGACGGATACGCAAGGTTAGTTTCCAATGAACTTGAATGGATATAAATCCTCTTAAGCTATGTCATCCTTGCTTATTTGGAATGTGTGCCCGGGGACATCTGTCTATGACAAGAGCGTAAAAGACTATATGGTGTTTACCAGGAGGGCAGCATAACCAGATGCAGGTAAGCGACAAAATTTTAGTAAGGGTGTCCTATTTTAGGGTTTCATCAAATGGGAGTTTGAAAACGTGCCAGCACCGTGCTACATTTTTCCATCTCTTCAGTTTGTAAGAAAGATCTTTACTCAATTTCTAGGTGGAACATGGAACATTTCGGATGTACGCAGCAAGCAGCTTAATATTGAAATATTAGCAGATTGGCAGATTAATTTGACACACTGGTAGAATAGCAGCTTAAATATTGTGTCATCCTGCAGCACTAACGTGTATTAAATTTGTTGCTAAGTTGGTAAAGAGCCTATACGTAGGGCAGCTAAACACTCATTGCTTATCAGAAGAAACATTAATGTATACTTGGTGAAAAAAGACTATTGTTATCCTACAAAAAAAAAACAGGGACACATTACTTGAAGCGTTCGTAAAGAAAAGCAACTGCGCCAAGCCCAACACCCATGAGAAGAACAACGAAAGCAGTGCTCAAGTCTTTGATGGTTAAAGATCGAATTTTGTCGTTCTCAAGTCGACGATATTTACTGCAAGCATTTAGTTTGGGTATATGCTCATTTCGCCATTTTCCCATTAATCCCGAACTGAAGGACTGCATGATGCTAAAAACAAGAGGAGCGTTACTCGACATGATTGAGCTGTCAAGGTTTCGAAAATGACATAATATGCAGTTACAGAAATCTTACAGAATGTCAAGAGCGTTCCGCAGTTGATGGGAACTGTTCAGAGGAATCACGAATGCACCATAGCCTTTTTCGTAGGTTTCTTCAGCAAAGGTCAGGTCACACGTGTTTGTTTTACGAAATTCGTCGTGCAGTAGTATTTGGCCCGCTTCCAGATCCTGGTGAGAAGATTGTTGGTAAAGTTTCACGGTGAAACGTTCACTAGAATGTTGTTACTAACCAGCGCCATTACATGACCGCCTTTTTTCACCAAGGAGACGCAGTTGTTCATGTGTGTTTCCCTGAGCTGACCACAAAAGTCATTTGGGTGCTTCATAACGTTGTCGCGAAAGGGTACGTAAGTAGGGCCCGTCTGAAAAGAGCAACATGACAAAGGACAACTAATATTTACCGCTTAAGCTGGCTACAGTAACCGCATTTTAAACCTCAAATTGGGCCCGAAGAAAAGTACCCGAATGGGTTAGTATAAGAGGCTCGGATTTGTTGGCAAGATCACCAAGAGTGTGGACCAGGGGAGTAATCTTGGGTACCGTGAGGTAGGTAATCAGTGAACCACTGAAGGCGTTTATCACAACAATTGCGGCTAAACACCACGTGCCGGCAAGAAGCCTCACAGCGAAGGCTTTAGAAATGCATGCATTACCTATAATGATATTTAAATCTCGTGTAATAATAAATCAAATGCAATACCAAACACGTACTTAGGGGGAAAAGTATGAAGCAAGAAACAGAATTGTCAAATATTTCCAAAGTGATACTCACCCTGGTTAGTTAAGATTCCTATAACGTAGGCTGACGTTTCGCTGAAGGTAAGAAAAGCTCTCGACTGACTATGATGGGAGACGGAATGTTGAACACGAGTCACACAGCGGAGAAAGAAGATCACAGCAAACATTGATAAGCTGAGACATAGCCATACCTAAAATATTGAAACGTAGGCAATATTTTTAAGTTTAATTTTACATTTCAATAACGCACCGTCCACGTGTAGGGCAACAAGACGGACCATACGTTAGCCTGATTCCTGGGAAAAGGCATAACAAGTACGTGCTCCACTTGAAAAGAAGGCTGTAAGAAATGCGCTAAAAGATTCCTTCCGTGTTTCAAGACGAAGTTATTCAGTACCATATCAAGGTCCTACAAAAAAAGACATTCAGCAAATACGGTAGAATATTGTTCCAAGTACTAACAAGCCAGTTGCTTCTGCATCACCTTCGTCAGAAAGTCTTTAGGGAGTCCGCTAAACCCGTCAGCATAATCAATACGAATCAGTGTGTACCTGACGCAAGAGGAACTTTTTTTAAAAAGTGAGCTTATTAAAAAAAAAGTTGCAATGTACTTGAAGTTTTCTCGGGTTGCCGTCCACTGAAGTACTGAAAACAGTATTCCACGGTAAGAAGTTGTGTTTGAATCTTGGCTGTACTCTGTAAATATGTCAGGTGGAACCTAGAATAATGACTCTAAAATTAGAAGCGTCATGCGTCTGAATTGTAGTGTACATTGTATACCTCAACGTAGCCGATTCGTAGATGTTTACCACGAAGGTAACCCCCGTAAGTTAGGTTAGTTTGTACTAACAGAAGGACAAGTGGTAGAGTTAGAGTCTTCATCCTTTCCAATGCCCCGTGTCAATTGAAGCAACCGTTTGTCCGACCGGGTATTTAACTACTTTTGAAACCAAGCGTTTTAGCAACAGCAGTATACTGGTTGCCAAACAATGGTACGTAAATTCTCCCCTACTTCATCCCCGATTGTTTGCTCCGAAGATTTACACCTGAATAACCAGAAGAATCGCGGTATAACCCTGAAAGAGTGGCGAAGCGTATCTTTTCCTTGCAGCGTACTCAGCTAATGAACACTGACTTGAATCGATAAACCGCTGCTTTGTAAATAGTGTATATTCGCAGGTTAGAACTGCTGTTTCATATTCTATTCAACAACTGCGACCCCTTTGGAACACACGGACGTCTTCTGAAACAGGGACGAATAGTTCGCCGTCTAATAAAAATGGCTGATTTACTTGTGAGTTGTACCTTATCCATGCATTCCATAGTTTTGCATAAATTACGAAACTAGAATATGTATTTGACAATGCCTTGTGTAATCATCTTATCTTTCGTGCGTCTATTATCTATAGTAGTTCATATAGTGGTACATTGTTAAACACTAGCTTGGTTTCAAGATGGCTAGAACTAGTTCCAGAACTAGAAAAACGAAAGCAGAGCTACTGTCCAGTTGTGATAAATTCAATGGAGGATTAGCATTGCTGATTCCTATTGATTATTTGTCAATTCTATCTTAACTGCAAACAACTCAACTGAACTTGGTAAACGTAACAGTCACTATACTCACGTATCGCGTTATTCGTAGTAATTACTTGATACACAAAGTAAATTTCCATGTGTTTATTCCCTTTTAAAGAAGCTGAACTATTAATCAAGACACACTTTGTCGTGTAACCTACATGTATTGTCAATGATCGTGCAAACTCGGCATGTTCTTGCTGCCAGCACTCCTGGTCTTAATCTTCAAAGTATGGTCTTTCTTATTAGTTCAGACATTAAACACGGCTGGTCTTGTGCATATCCAGCGTAACCTAGGTTGCTAAAGGTACGATCAGTTTTATACAGCTATTAAAAGCAGTTTACAAAAAGGTTTAATTATCGTTTAAGGCGTTCATACGGTAAAGGCAATACAATTTTAATACAAGCACCTAAAATTTTCACCATATAGCTAAAAGTTAGTATTTTTTTTTACTAGTATCGTAACTAGTAAAAGTAATAGAAAATGATATGTACAGGTTTCAATAGGAAATTACAGATTGATAACGAGACCTACAACTATAGACCAACTACCAACTCTATCATAACTCTGCAATCCTCGATAACCCTTGAACCAGTTCGGTTGTTTGGGACGTTTGTTTGTTCGTATGGTTGCCTGTTTGTCTCGGTGTTGGTTTGGTATGTTGATTAGTTCTTCGGGGATTGACCTTAACTTGTTGGTAGTTTGGATAGCTGCTTGCGTGAAACCCTTCAGGCAAGTATACGTTTATTTTCTTCAGGAATTGTGTTATTCTCTTACTTTCTTGATAAGCTGCAATCGCTTGTAAATACTCACGAAAAAAGGGGAAAATTGCAGATGGAAACGGAACCACCATAAATGGAAGAAAAACCTGCTAATCCACCCGCTTGTAACCTAAACTAATACCGCCAGCGCAAGATATAACAAACGCACGGGTGAAATGTTTGTAATGGAGAACGCTCATGAAAATCACTAGAGGTTTAATTTAATCCAATCGGTTAACAACTTGTCTTGGAATATTACTGCTAGACGTAGACGTGGAATGTCTGAAAGTTGACTATAGATGTGCATCTGTTGCTGCCGCATCTTCTTCATGGCCTCCCGAACAAATTAAGTGATAGGGTTATGCTGCGAATGATAACCTTGATGTCTGTTCCGGATCGCCCGGAAGAAGTGAAGTTTCCTAGTTATTTTAATGTCCTTACAGTTAAGTTCATTCAATTTAGTTAAGGCCAGTCGGCACTAATTGCTGCCCTGGCGACACTCTGACCTAACCCGAGCCCCCTTTTTACAGCAGGGGGGCACACGAGTTCAGCAAGTGTCGCCGGGTTACGCATTAGGCTGATTGGTCAACTCGTGTCACTAGGCCGAGTTCGCAACCAATGACCTTTCGCCCGGAAGTCGATTCGTACTCGGTTTAGTGGCATTATGTAATCGTTCTCGTACCATGTGTAATCATTTTGAATACTCTTTAAAACCCCTCTCGCCAGTCAAACTCCTTCTCTTCGCACATTCGTTACCGACCCAATCACACTTGGTTCTAGAAAATACAACCAGTTTGAATCTAGCAAATTGAAGTTTCCTTCCTTAATTCGTCTCCTCTTAATCACGGCAGTCAAGTGCAAAGACATCGAAACTGCCCCGTGGTTAACAATGTCTATTTACCTGTTTTGCTTATTCCGTGTTGGATGTAGGATGTTAAAGTCATTTCAGTTGTCATGTTTAAAGTCATTTCAGTTGCATTTTCGGCGGCAGTGCTGAGAAGAATTTCCTGAGGCGTTTCATTTCCGTTTTCCAGTACATCGCGTGGAAGGTCTCGGTGCCGTCATTGTGACTAATCGCAGTGAATAGGACTGAATTATTAAATTTGTGATGCATCACTTCGCCGCTGCTTAACTTTGTGCAAGGGATGTTAGTTGCTGTAAGTGCGTCTACGGCCGTCAGCAGCTTCCCTGCTCCAGTTACTCCCACGAACAGAATGCGCTTTTTTGTTGCCTTAACCAGCTTCTTGCTTGGCAAAGATATGGTGCGCCAGCGATGATTCCTCATGTTTCCCAAGATTTCCTCCTTCATCGTCGGTGGCACACGTAGACAGATAGATTACCTTACTCAACAAGAGTGCTCTGTTCCCCGCAACTTTTCTGCTACAGAGTCAAAGTTGATGAAGTGGTCGTGCTTTGGTTGTATGTGTGCGTCAACGTAGTTCAGGATTTACCCGTGAGGTGCCGCTAGTGTATGCTGCTATCTTAAAACCTGTTGTAACGTCACACGGTCCAGTTCTGAACCCTGCCATGGGAGGGCAGCAGTTTTGCAACCAAGGCTGTAACATGGGGATATAGGAAACGGTTTCTTACTGTTGCAATATCTATACTGGTGAGTTGGACAGAGGCAGACTGGCTAGTGACCTTAAACGTGTGGTGTCCTTACTTGCTTATGATCCAGCAACCATTGGAAGCCTTGTCTGGCCAGAACTGTTGCGACCTGTGAAAACGTTAACGCAGCAATGTTGTTGGTGTGTTCTCATTTTTACCAACCTTTGATTGTCATCAATTGCGAACAAATGTATTTCACCGTCAGCAGCTTCCCTGCTCCAGTTACTCCCACGAGCAGAGTGCACTTTCTTGATGCCTTAACAGCTTCTTGTTCGGCAAAGACATGGTGCACCAGGGATGATTCTTCATGTTTCCCAGGATTTCCTCTTTCACCGTCGGTGGCACACGGAGACGCATGAATTACCTTACACAACAAGAAAGCTCTGTTCCCCGCAACTTTTCTGCTAGAGAGTCAAGGTTGACGAAGTCCTGCATCGTGCTTTGATGGTATGTGTACTGTAACGTAGTTCAGGGTCCAGCCGTGAGGTGTCGCGGTATATAGTATGCTGCTATCTTTATTGTTACGTCACGCGGTCCGGTTCTGAATCCTGCCATGGGAGGGCAGCAATCTCGCGACCAAAAGACAGAGGCAGACTGGCTAGTGACCTGAAATGTGTGGTGTCCTTACTTGCTTATGATCCAGCAACCATTCGAAGTCTTGTCTGGCCAGTACTGCTGCGACCTGTGAAAACGTTAACGCCGCAATTTTGTTGGTGTTCTCATTTTTACCAACCTTTGATTGTCATCAATTGCGAACAAATGTATTTCACCTCCTTCGGTCATAAACTTGCACTTTCCCGACTGCACCCTCCGCTTTTTGGATAAACACGCCAATATTTCCAACTGTAATTTTTTTTTATTTTAGGCAACTAACACACCGACTTAGACGAAACTTTACGAGTATTATATAAACTACTAACCCTTTACATGGTATTTTTGGACTGCTATATCGTACACAGTCTAGGAGCAATAAGCAACCAACTTTCCCCCAGCTAGAACACGTTTTTTTCTTCTCAAGCCTAGACTTTTCTTCTATGCAATGTCCCAGGCCTTGCTAACAGTCTTGGCATTAAGTTGACAAGCTCTTCTAGTGACTTAGAGTTCTAGGAATGCCGTCTACCGTTTTCCTGAGATTTTAGCCTTGAAATTTCTCTCCAGTTCCCTAGTTATAACAATGGTGTAATTCCATCACTTTCGCTTACGTCAATATTACGTCTAGCTGAGCAAAAATTCCATTGGTTTTGACTGGCAGCAAATAATACTAAGCTGTCGTCTAGACTGGAGAGTGTATTTAATATAAAAAATTATAGTAAACTAACTTATTTAGCTAGTGTACCATCTTTGAAAAAACTAGAAATTCAGTTTTTATATATTATCTTATAATTCCACTTGGTGGCTTATATTAGATCGATATGTCTTTGAATGGATATCGATATTATAATCGATTCGATAACTTGATATCCCGATGTACCAGGACAAGAATATCAACAGTTTTATTTATTTATTTATAATTCAAATTACCCGGCAATCAGGCTGCGCCCATGGCCCTGCTTTTTATTTTGCACTTTGTCACCTTAAAACTTGAAGAACAACGCCTGATGAAATTTCGAGATTACTCTTTTATGTTCTAACGATTTTAAAATTAGTACCGCCAGCTCTGGGAAACCACGCTCCGTAGTTAAAATGTTCTTATCATTAAAATGCACTCCTGTGGCTCTTAGCACACGTCTCAGCTTGTCTCTTTCTCTGTTCACTAAAACACAGTAGAAAAGAATGTGTGCAGGGGAGTGGTACGAAGAACCACACCCACAGATCTTGTCAATGTTGGGTTTAAATTTTGCCAGAAAGGTACGTGTAGGGGTGCGATTCGATCGGAGATTTAAAACTGTGCTGGTGACCCTTTTTGGAAGGTTTAAAAACGCGATGGGTTTCTTGTTTGGACAAACGCCTAATTCCCTAAGATGTTGTCCTTGTTTCGCCAGTCGCCATTCCTCTTTCCAGGTGGAAAATAAAACTTCTTTTATCTTTTGGCGAATAAAACTTATTGGGAGTCCCAGGTCCAGAATGAGGTCGGAAGGGTTTCTTTGAAATGCGGCCTTCTTGGCTAAAAGCAGATCGGCCATCTCGTTGCCAGCAACCCTGCATGGCCCGGACACCAGACTAGGGTGATGCTAGCAGTTTGAGACGCTATTTCGGGAAGCTTTCTCCACTAGCCGTGTACGGGTCCAGCCGAGAACGACAAGGGAGCCTAAGAGATTCCAGGGCCGATCTGGAGTCCGAAAAAACTGCCACCTCTCTCAATTTATTTTCCGTTATCCACGAGAAAGCCACTGAGAGGGCGGCCATCTCCGCAAAAAAGCTAGGCAGAGGGCGGGTAAAACTACCCTTGCCGCTTATGTATTCACCGGCCAGGTCAGCCCAGAAGGCGAAGCCAGAGTTCTTCCCGTCACTGGACCCGTCCGTGTAGAAACGGTACTCCGAGAGTCCTTCTATTGTTGACACCTGCGAAAGAGCAAGCGTCTTGGAAGAGGCGACTTTAAAAACCACTCCAACAGGTGGCCATACTCTAGCTGTTACGTCCCCAGAAACCGTCGAGCTCTGTAACAACTCCATTATAGTTCTCCGCTGTGCAGTAAAGATCATCTTTTCAATCGAAGAGTAAAACTTCCTAGATCTGTCAGAGTCACAGGGTTGCTGAAGGTTGCTTTGGTTAAAAAAACCTTCTAAGGGGTGATGAACTATCAGAAAAGATGGATGTCAGTTTGTTTAAGAGAATTTGATCAAGCTTTAAATGTAGCGGTAGAAACCCTGCCTCTACCTCCAGGGCTTTCGTCGATAATCGAACAGTTGGCACCTGTAATCAAAAGCATTGCTTTACGATAAATATGGGCGGCTATTTTCAAGATATTGTTTGCTGCCGACGACCAGACCACAGCTGCGTAAAAAAGCTTCTGCAACACTGTCCCTTGTATAACTGTTCTCGCCCTGCAAGAACGAATACCTTTGTGTTTTTTTAAAATCTTGGAAAAGTTCAAAAGCCTGGCGTAGCAGGATCTAGCCGTGTCCTCCAAGTGGGCTTTCCAGGATAGCTTTTTGTCCAGGAGGACCCCTAAATACTTGACACGGCTTTGGGGTAATAGTGACGTTCCTCCAGTAAATGGGACAGCCTTGCTGATCTTTTCCTGCTAAAATGAATAAGTTTGGTTTTTTCTAAAGCAAACTCCAGCTTGTACTTCAAGGCCCATTTCTGTAACGTCGTCAGGGCTTTCTTTAAAAGGCGACAGTTGACCCCCGGATTCCTGCCTGATACAAACAGAAGCAAATCGTCGGCATAGGCCTGAATTTGAACGCGTTTAGTTTTTATGTAAAGTAATGCCGCATTTATATAAACTAGAAAGAGCAGTGGCGAGAGGACGGAGCCTTGCGGGACCCCGCGTTGCAGGTGAAAGATGTCACTTTTGCACTGTTTTTCTATCACTCTGGCGGTTCGGTCGGTGAGGAAGTTTTCTATGATGTTGACTAGAGCAGGCTGGGCTACAGTTTCCCCTAAATTTTTAAGTAAAACGCCATGGTCCACGTTGTCGAAAGCACCCTTTATGTCTAGAAGCAGCGCTGAGGTAACAAGTCTTCTTTTAAAATTCTGAGAGACGTGTGCACTTAAATGTAAAATAGCGTCCTCGGTACCTTTACCAGGAGTAAAACCGAATTGATGTTTAGAAAAGAAATTATGTTCGTCCAACGTCTTACGAAGTCTGGTCTCTAAAATCCTTTCCAAAATCTTGCCCATAGTGCATAAAAGGGAGACAGGCCTAAAGGTTTTGTGCGATGTCAAATCATTTCTGTTTGCTTTAGGAACTACCACGACGTCTGCTTCTTTCCAGCATGAAAGGAATAGTTGAAACCGCAGGGCTGCATTATAGAATTGGGTGAGGATTTTGACAACGGGGTCTTTCAAATGTTCAAGAATTAAAAACTGAATTCCATCGTTCCCAGGTGCACCAGATTTGCTCGCGGAGTCAACAATTTGTTCAACTTCAGACTCAGACACTCCCAAAGAATTGGCAAGACGGTTTGAATGTCTATTTTCCAGCCACGACGTAACGCGCTGGGATGGGTGGGATGCCGGGCAGCTAAAAAATTTCTCACCTAGGTAGTTAAGACGCTCTTTGGAACAGTTAAAAACAGAGCCGTCATCATTTTTAAGGTTTTCTAGGTTTGGGTTTGATCGTGGCTTTAGAACTTTTTTTCTAGCTTCCAAGCGTCCTCTAAAGTAAGTCTATCCAAGTAGTTGTCCCAGTATGAAGACTGCGCCAGGTCGACTTCCATTCTAAATGCGTTTCTTTTGCACTTCCAGGCCGCTGTACCGGAGGCTGTTTTTAGTTTAGAGGCGTTTTTTTTCGATATTCTGCGACCTCTTTTTTTAAATTAGCCAGCTCGTCCGACCACCAGGGCTTGGAGTATTGGCAGATTCTTCGCACTGGGGTATAAGAATCGACAGTTTTCTTCAGGAAGAGGCTAAAATCATGCACCACGTGTTCAAGTTCAGTACTTGATGTAAAAGTATCGGGAATATTACCATTTGCCAACGTACCGACTTCTGTCTTAATGCTAGGCCAGTCGGCTTTGTCGTAGTCGGGCTTTAACACAATTTCCTTGATTTTCATTTTGCCCTTCAGTTTCAAGAGTAGCGGAAAATGATCGGGGGAGCCAATGTTACATATGGGGTCTGATAAAATCTCCAACGGATAAAACAAATGGGATGAGTGAATGGATATAAAAGCCAAATCTATTGTGGAGAAGTTTCCTCTGCTGTTTGTGACGTAGCCTCACCGGGGTTGTTAATTACTATGAAATTGTTTTGCAACATAAAGTTAAATAGCGTGGTCCCCGCATTATTATTGTTCCGTAACCCGCACCACCAGTGGTGAGCATTTAAGTCTCCAATCCATAAAAAGTGGCTACCCGCGTTTTTAAAAGTCCACCAAGCATTTTCTACACTTTCTAAAAAAAGCCATCTTGTTCGATCTGTATACGTTAAAAACTATAAGTCTTTCCCTGTTTGCAAGTGTGATCTCGAGTACAGCGATGCAGCTAGACACAAGTAGCACTTTTATGTCTTTCCTGTTGGCCGAGTAAGCCGCGGCTACTCCTTCGTAAGTTTCATCACCTGTAAAAAGTTTTAGATCTTGCGGAAGATCAACACCTGCTACCTGTGCTCTGGTNAGTACACCAAGCGTTTTCTACACTTTTTAAAAAAGTCATGTTGTTCGATCTGTATACATTAAAAACTATGTCTTTCGCTGTTCGCAAGTGTGATCTCGAGTACAGCGATGCAGCTAGTCACAAGTAGCACTTTTATGTCTTTCCTGTTGGCTGAGTAAGCTGCGGCTACTCCTTTGTAAGTTTCATCACCTGTAAAAAGTTTTAGACCTTGCGGAAGATCGACATCCGTTACCTGTGCTGGTTCTTTAAATAGTAAAAGGTCTGCTTTCTTCTCGTCACCTAGTTCGGCTAAAAACTCCATCTTATCGCTCATTTTTCTTGTGTTGTGCGATAAAATGACAAAACATTCGTTGACGTCTGAGCCATTTAGGGCTGAAAAAATTGCAGGCATTATACATTGGTTCCCCGATTCTGTTCCGAATGGGTGGCTGCTTTACAACTTCTGTGGAAGGCAGGGTGTTGTTCGCCACAGTTTGCACATTTCGGGGGGCCTGCTTTTGAGACACGCACGAGTGTCGTGAGGTTCGCTGCAGAAGCCACAGGTAGGTTTGGTGTCCTTACACCTGTACGCGACGTGACCTGTTTTCTGGCAGTTAAACCAGCGAGTGATGGTGGGCCTGCTCACTTCTTCTATACTGACCTTTCGACCGAACGCGTATACAAACCCTTGGGTGAGCAACTTATTTTTCTGATCCGAGACTGAGAACTGCTGAGCCAAACTCTTTTGTCGAGGCGGTATTTAGCCAACGGGAAGGAGCCGCGCAGAACCGAAAGTCCTGGTTTTTGTCATTCAGGTGCTCTGCTACGTCCTCCAGGGTTTCGTCACGCGGTAGTTGGTGGATGACAATGGATGTGGCATTGCGTTTAACAACTTCTTTTAGTGGACCGAGTTGAGGGAGGGCTATGTTTTTTAGTTTTTCCTGTGCTGCTTGTTTTTCTTCCGCTTTGGAGTAAGTGAGAGCAAGGTTGCCTGCCATTGTCTTCCTCACAGTCGCAGGTTTGGGGATTGATTGGTCAACAGAGGACAGGTCCTGGTCCATCATCCTTGAAAGTTCTCGCGTTTTGACTGCCTTCTTTTGTCGTGGTCGGTTTACTGAAGTACAATCGTGTGTTCTTGCTCCTGAATTTCATTGGTGCGAAGCAGGGTCAATAAGCCTTTGTCTATTCTCGATTCTTGAATTCCCTGGATGACTTTGGATGCGTAAGTACTCGAA
>JAIQCU010001971.1:0-14637 GCA_022114935.1 Leptestheria dahalacensis
TCCTTTGTCCTACGAGACTGGCAATAGTCTGATCAGAGTCTGGTCAATTACTAGCAACAGGATGACCAGAGTTTTTCAACTGTAATCTTATGGAAGTGATCTTCAACTTTGGTGCGTACCGTTTGAAATTCCGTTGCCAGGGTTACGGGTTGCCCCCCCCTGTCCTCAAGGTCACCCTGTTGGTTTGAACGCATTTCATTCAAGAAATGTCTCAACGGTCACCTTGTAGTAGCGCACAAGATGGCGTTTCGGCTTGGGGGAGGTTTTGTTGCTATTGAGCATTGAAGTCGGTGAAGGAATCTCGGCGGGTATCTAAGATTCCAAGCGTGAGTCTCTTTTGGTAGTGTTTTTAAAATGCATGAAGCGGGCGTGAAAGTAGGGGTGGCCTCAGTCGGTCGACAGCCAATGGCGATTGCGCGCGCTCCGGGGTCGCAATTAGCCCGCCGCTCTGTACGGCGTGCCAGACTGGGAGACCAAAGGCCCGCGTAACGCAGTCTTCATTGTCAGTTGAGTCGCGGACGTTGACAGGTGAAGACGGGAGGGACATTTTGATATTTCGTCGCTCCGCCGTGACTCTTTTTCCTCAAATCTCGGCAAAATCGAAAAAGACTTCGAAAGTTTTTTGACTCGCGTTCTTCTTGTTTTCTTGTTGATTGGTTTCCCTGGAATCGACTTTTAAATTAAAAACAAGAAAAAGAGAGTATTATGTACTGGTGACGAAATTATCATTGCGCTGTTGGAGGATTATCTCAAAGAAATCTTGAAAATTTTTGACCGCTCACTCTTTGATTCTCATGCCTGTGCTGCAAAAGATCACCGAGTCCGCGCTCAAAGTGAACATGAAAAAGCTGGAGCAGTTTGAAGCGCTTCCGCACTTATCCGACTCCGGACCGCGCTCGGTGGCCGCGGCAGCCGCGGCCGCTGCCTTCCGGATGCCGCTACCGCTCGGAGTACCGCTCATGCCAATGTCGCTGGCCATGGCCGTACCCAATATCAATATGAACCTACCTTCGGTATCGAATCTCAGCATGCCTCAGCGGTATGATACCCCATCGGCTGCCTCGGTGGGTAGCGGTAGTAACTCCTTTACCGAGTCCGAAGACGATGCCGAAGACTTGGTCATCAACAAAAGTAACGGTGAGTGTCGCTCTTTTTTTCCCCTCCACCCTGCTTTGCTGTGTCGTTGTTTTGTATCTGGTGTGGAGTAGCACCGGGGTATAGTGATACCCAAGCCCCATTCTTTACCGACCGCTCGATACCAAATGCTCATTATGTCCGATGCCTGGCCCCGTTTGTTTTTTTCCCTTCTTGCGTCGACGTTTTTCTCGTATCTTAGTGTAAAAGACCGTGTGCTTCGTCGGCTGTGACCTATTTTGTCACATACTCTTCTTTATGTTTACTCTTTATCCTCGTGTTTCTTATGTCTTTCAATTCCGAGGGGTTTCGCCAAGTCCACGGAAATATGTTGCGGAGTTGTATGAAAGATTTTCTCGGGATTCTTCGAATTTCCACCGATTCTTAATACGAAATTTTGGCTGAATTGAACTGAAATCAGACTTGCGAACCCCTTCGTTCAATTCTCGCACTCGATTTCTTTGGGGTTGGGGATTTGGCAGCGCTGCTGTGTAACGCCCCCGCCTGCACAAGTCGCCATTCGACCGCTTATTGGGTTGGCAAGGTTTTTTCAATACACACGGACCCCATTATATTTATATAATTAAAATAAAATAAGAAATGACGGGTTTGTGTCACACAGAACAAACTGCAGACAGTGATTTAAACGCGTGAGTAAACAACAAATTTAAAATTCAAATTCAGTGGTCGATTTATAAGAAGTCGAGAAAAAAAAAAGATTAATTAATGATACTCGAGACTCATTCTCGTCTCTCGCCTTCATTTGTCTCTCGTCTAACAAATGATGCTTCATTGGAAATAACAAGAAATTGGATTTTTTGTCCCCCCCCCCCCCCCGCCCGTGTGTGTTTCGTCTCTTCATTTGGCCTCTGCTGTAACCCAGTCGGGACGGAAGGGCGAAAAAAGTGTAAATCACCTCGGTACACGCGCTGCAAAAAGCGATCGAGGTAAAAAAACCTCGATATTTATCAAAGTTCGAATTTTTTTTAAATTTTCCTGAAAAAATTGGGTTTGGGCGAACACCAGGGGGGTTCGCAACTTCGAGAAAAAAAATCTGGACCAAAAAAAAAAGAATCCCGAAAATTTCCCCAAAAATTAAAGTTTATTATATTTGGAATTTTTCTTTATTTTTGAACAATTTTGGGTTTGGGCGGTAATTTTTTTTTAAGTTTCCGACCCTTGGGGTTGCTTCCGTTTTAGTCTAATTTGTGAGCTAATTATTCCGAGGTGAGAGCAGCCTGTGTACCTGGATAAATACCGTGTTTCAAATGGTCTCGCCCGTTCGACAAGGTGTTTTAAACGCGGCTACGAATATTCATTGGCCGGTGTGGAGAAAGGGCGGGCGAGGGAAATGATTTCCTGGTTTTTGGCCCGAGGCTCTTGTTATCAACGCCCGGCCGGCGCTCATTTGCATACAACGCGGATTTTCTTTCTCTCAATCAGCCGGGTCAAGGGTCAAGGGTCAGTTCTGCTCAAGTGGCGCTGTGTTGAACATGTTCTCCGATGAGGAGTCGACCTGTTTTCGCGGTAACTTTTCTGCTTTTATAATTAGCGAATTTTTTCTGTCTCAAATCGAAACAATTTGTGCGACGGTTGATACTGAATTGAAATGTTTTTTCTAATTATGTTTTTGGTGTTTCGATTTTAAATCGATAATGATTAAATTACATAAGATTATCTTAAGATTTTGTTATTATTATTGTAGCTTTTTTGTTAATCTGATTTATTATAATTTTTTTCATCTGTTTTTTTTTTCTCACCCCCATTTGGAGGTCAAATCGGTGGGGTCACCCCTTTGGTTTGTCCCCCATGACAAAGGCTATTGGACGGGGGAGGGGGTAAAAAGGGGTAAATGCAATTTGATAGGGTTGCGCTCTGCTTGTTGACATGTTATTTTTATGTCGGATAACCGGGGGAGTGTATGGGCTCGTGCTGTCTATTTATTCAGCTTTATATGCCTAATTGAATATCGCCCGTGCTATTGGCTGAGGGTTGTTATATAGTGAAGAAGAGAGAAAAAAAAACGGGGAGGAAAAAAAAGTCACCCCTTTAGCGTGTTTATTTACACCTAATCTAACCCCCTGTTGCGTGATGTTCTCTCTAACCCCCGGGTCAGTGATGGGGAAAACGATGATGTCATAAAAAACAAGGGCAGAAAACAAACTAGCATAACTTTACATAGATTAACTTTAACGCCAGTGTTGAATGAAAATAGTAAAATATTGTGGGTAACTAGTTTTTGAGTCGATGATCTTAAGTCTAAGTGTCTGAAACTAGTGAGTAGCTGAAATTAGCAACTCATGGGATTAGTATAGTCAAGTTGTACCGTAAACTAGGCTGGGTTAGCTGTAGCGGTCAATGAGACTAGTAGTTTTATCAGTCTAGGTCATTGAACCAGATACTAGTTGAGCCGTAGTTTCGAGTATGTAGCTTGTAGCCGCTGTAAACTAGTATAACTAGGCAGCAGCAGGTAGAGTTGGTAACTAACGTAGCCGCTAGTTTTAACCATTCCGTGTTTTTTTTTCTGAAAATATGCATATGGAATAGTTCTCTTAGCCGGATGCTAGTTAGCATGGACTGTTGACTAGTTTTGCTAACAGCTCTTGGGGACTAGTAAATGACGAAAGCCTGTAGACAGAGTTAGCTCTTGGTATACGTTACTATTGATGTAGGCCTTCTGCCGTGATCTACTTGATAAGCAAGTGCAGCAGGATTGATGCCAGATTAGCAAACGATGGATAGCTTGACGTATCCTAGCAAAGTAGTAAGTAGGTTAACTGTTTTGGTGAGAGCCTTTTATACCTTCACTGTACAGTTTATGGTTATCTTTGATGCTATTGCTACCATGCGGCTAACCATACGTATTGCCCTTCTAGAAAAGTAGCACATCTAGTAGCTTGCTAACTACTAGCTGTTACTCGTGGTAAGCGACTAGCTTGCGTAATAGCGGTACTGTATGAATGCTTCAGGCTACTACTACTCACTATTTACAACGTACTTTACTATCGAATGTGAAGCGAGCCAACAACCTTGGGGGGCCCCCTCGAAGGGTCCGTTAAGCGTGTCTGTTGTGTGTGTAGTTTTGATTAAGCAGGCTGTTGGTCAGCGACCGCCGATAATCAAGTGACACTCCATTGCGCCGGAATCGTCGTGTCGCCTGTGGCGACACGATTAGAGCAACGCTGGGTGGACAGGTGATGGAGACCGTCTTTCTGGCTGGCTTTCAACTAGCCTTTTGCTAGATATAGTTTCTTTCTTTCCTGTATCCTTCATTTCGTCTGTGATTCCCTCTTTGTCGACGCAAGGGCATATCTTCTGGCTCTGGCTTTGATTTTGCCCTGCGGCTATGCAAAATGGCCAACCGGAACCGTGTAGCCTTTTACCCGCAGGGCAAGAAACTTGTGTCGGATTTTGATGTAATGTCGATTTTGTTGACTATGTATTCGGTAATAACGTTGGCTGCTGTTTGCCCCTGTTGAAAGTTGTTCTATAGGACGATAGCTAATGTCATTGTCGGATAAAAGCTAATTGAGTTGTGATCGGTAATTTGGTTTTTACGCTGTGTATTAGTCGTATCCAGGGACACGGATCGACTTTAAGTTTACTTTCTGTTTTCTTCTGTGCTTGTCATTGATGTGTCGATAGGTCCTCTGTTGCTCCAATATATGCTCGCATTATTGAGTCGAGAAATAGAATTACCCGGGGAAGAGAGGCAGACCGGTGCTGCTGGCTCGAATCCTCTCTCGCGACAAAATGGCCGCCCTGATTGAATCGGAAGTTTTTTGTTTGTTTGCCCAGAATCAGGCGATGGACAAACTGGACGTCCATTTGAGTTGCTAAACAACCAAATTGAACTTCATTGTCGGTACAGCAGCAATTGGGTTAGGTGCGTGTGTCTCCATCTGTTGTCCAGTCGTTGTCCGGTTGTTGTCTGGTAATATATCGAGTTTGAAATTGTATGTATAATTGTATGTTCCATGTGCGGGTCTTTGGTCTTTTAAGTTGATTTTTCCTGGTCTCGGTATAGAGTTCTCTGTTTCTGTTTGATGTAGTTCCTGGAAAAAAACTTTCGGCCGATTCTAGCTGGCTAAAAAACGAGAATTGTCGGTACAGCAGCAATTGGGTTAGACGCGTGTGTCTCTAGTTGTTGACCAGTTCTTGTCCAGTTCTTGACCAGTTCTTGACCGGTTCTTGACCAGTTCTTGACCGGTTCTTGACCAGTTCTTGATCAGTTCTTGACCGGTTCTTGACCAGTTTTTGACCAGTTCTTGACCAGTGCTTGACCAGTGCTTGTCCAGTGCTTGTCCAGTGCTTGTCCAGTGCTTGTCCAGTGCTTGTCCAGTTCTTGTCCAGTTCTTGTCCAGTTCTTGTCCAGTTCTTGTCCAGTTCTTGACCAGTTTTTGTCCGGTTCTTATTCGGTAGTATACCGAATTTGATATTGTATGTACAAAGATTGGATGTCCCATTGATGGGTCTTTGGTCTTTCGAGTTGATTTCCCCTGGATTCGGTATAGAGCCTAGAGCTGTTATTTATCTTTGTTTGATGTGTATCTTGAAAAAGATTTCTGGCCGATTCTAGCTGGCCAACAAACGAGGCTTGTTTTAGCAACGTGACATTGTTCACATTTCTGTGTCGTGCGGCGGTCCGTGATGAGCTCTGCCCTTAGTTACTGCTGCACCTTCGACTTGCTTTTTTGCGACCAATAGTCTTTACTTTTGTGTATTTAAAAAAAAAAATCTTATTTCTTATTATTGTTGGGTCGTTTTGTTTTATTCAGTTGATTTCAGGTTGAATTAGGTTTAGATTGGAATTAATTTTGATGAAATGGCAAGTTATCTTGTCGACTAAGGCATTGGAGTGATTCATTTATTTTGTTTTGTTTATTATTTATCGTGTGTTTGAGTAAAGTGTGCATTTCCTCGTTTGTGGCCGAGACAGAGAGAGAGAGAGAGAGTCGCAGTCGCAACATCCTCGTTAGAATAAACGGGACGACGCCGGCTGGTCTGCACTCTTAATTACTTGCAATTAACTTTTATCTTATTTATTTATTTATCTATCTGTTTCTTCTCTCGGTCTCGTCTATAGTTTCTCTCGTCCTGTTTGATTTTGTGTGACGTAATTGTCGATTTCATTTCAATTTTTTTTTGTATAAAATACGATTCTTTGAACCTGTGGGAACAAAAAGTTGATTACTCGGCGCGATGAAAAATGACTTGGGTGTCATTTCTCGCCCATGTTGATGTTCGTTTTAGTTTTTGCCTAATGTATAATTCATGTATTTTGATTTAATTAACTTAGTTGTAATTTGTAATTTATCCTTGTTCTCCTTTGTTTCAGGTGATGGTCAGCGAGAAATGGACCAAGATGGCCTTCGCCTCACGTCTTCTAGAGGTAACGAGCCTTGTGGACAGTAGTTTGAAGTTATATTACCAATAAAAGTAACTGGGAATGATGTTAACTTTAAGTCTAAATCGATACTTTGCAATACGATTCGTGGATTGAGCAATTAGTTAATGGAGATTTCAAAAGTTCTAGGCTGGCAATGATGTGTGAAGAGCAATCGATATCTGTGCGTAAAGTATCGATTGAGATTGGTTTACGTATGATCGATACTTGAGTTTTTAAATATCGATACAAATTGCATCTGTTCTGTCGTAATGTCGTTGATTAACGATTCTAAGCGGCTTTACGTATCGATTTGCTTACCTGCTGTAATCGTTAGCCAAGAATCGATTGAAACTGTTTGTTTGTCTACTCTCTCGATGTGTGATGATACGCATTGGGGTAGAGGCCGTTAATAATCGATTGTTGATGTGAATCGATTATTAACCGGAAGCGCGCGTCTGCGAGAGAAATCGATTGATTCTTCTCGACTCCTGTTTGATAATCGATAGATTGAGGTGAGGCGAGTACCATCCCGATTTTTATTTCGTCTGAAGAGGATCGTGATTAGCAATGTTAACCTCGGGCCAGGCCGTCTCTGCATTATCGATTAGTTGCTCCCGTCGTCCGAAAACCCAAAAAGCTCTCTCTCTCTCTCTCCTCGGTCTACTCTCTGTCTGTCTTTCTCTTTCTGTCTCTCTCTCTCTCTCTCTCTTTCTCTCGGTGTATCTCGCTGGCTTTTGGCTCCCAGAATCCTACAATTGAGGGTTTCGCAAAGTCTACGGATACGTTGTGTTTGAATTGCAGAAATCTGTATAAAGATTCTCTTGGGATTTTTGTCATTTTTAAAGATTTGTCTTCCGAAGATTCTCGCGGGATTTTTTGTGTCGATTTTTTTGGGGAAAATTTTTGGGGATTTTTTTCAGGATTCATTTTTCAGATTTTTACGATTTTTTTTTTAGATTTTCGGACTTGCGAACCCCTCGCCTACAATCCAATGAGAGAAACACTAAACAAAGCTTCCAAACGGACGCTATATATTCCCTCCCTCCCCCCCCCCCCTTTGTGAAGCCTCTCCTCCTCCCCCGCCGCTTCACTCCCCCTGCGCTTAGTAATCGTTTGTCCTTCTGCGATTCGGTAATTGATGTATACCTTCATTGGGTTCAGCGGTAAAAGGAAACGGTTACTTTGATTACCTTGATTACATTTTTGCAGCAGTTTGAGGGAAACCTTTTTAAGCCATCGAGAAGTTTGCGTTTGGAATGTTCCATTGGAAACGGTTACTTTGATTACTCCTCCTCTGCTTAGTAATCGTTTGTCCCTGCGATTCGGTAATTGATGTATAACTTTATTGGGTTCAATGGGAAAAGGAAACGATTACTTTGAATACTCCTCTACTTAGTAATCGTTTGTCCCTGCAATTGGGTAATTGATGTATACCTTCGTCGGGTTCAGCGGTAAAAGGAAACGGTTACTTTGATTACTTTTCTGCAACAGTTTGAAGGGAAAAAATAGCAATTTAGAAGTTTGGGTTTGGAATGTTTCGGAGTAATCGGTTATCGTTGTGCATTGGGAAGCGGTTACTTTTTGAGAGAGTTGGATCATCCTTGGTACGTGATTACTGATTCCCAGTACTCGTCCACTGTTTATTGGTTTAAGTAATCGATTTATCTCAGGTTTTTATTGTGGAGTAAATATGGTTACTCTTGTAATTAATGCGCTCTAATTATTTGTAATATTACAATAGCCAGATGCTGGACTTACAAGTGTTGGTGTGTAACGTATTGGGTTGCTTAGTAACCGGTTACTGGTGAGGAAGAGTAAGCGTTACTGAGATGGCAGTGAATTTCCCGCTTGACGTTGTTGTAAAACTTAATGATAATTCACTAATGGGACAGTTTAATTATTGAACAAAAGTGGAGCCATCGTCCAACTCTTGCTGAGTAACCGTTACTCTTAAATCACGTATCGTTGTTATATATAATCTATCTCTATTAACCGTTACTACTCTAATTATAATGGCTGGCATTACAGATACTTTTGATTCAACAGAAAAATTGTTGTATTCTGTAGCGTGTTACGAATCAGTGTAAACGGGTTATTTATGAGAGGATCAGCAATCGATAAACCTTTGCTCCAGGATAATGTATAGTTGACTGTATTGAAAAGTGCACATCATCAAGGATGCGTATTAACCGTTAAGCAGCTGTGGGATGGCAGCTATATCAGTATTATATTATTGAAATATAACAATTAACTTTAATTGCTATAACATTAATTAGACGCAGGATTTTAACGTGTTGGTCAGTAATCGATAAGCCTTTGCCCTAGTATACAAAGTAGATCTATTGAAACGTGTGAACCATATCAAGGATCTGTATTACCCCTAAGCAAACTGTAATAGCACTGTATTAACTATTATATAAGTTGCAGTTAACTTTAATGCTATAACGTAAATCAGCCGTCTCCATAGTATCTAATATTAACATGTAATTTGCAATATCGTTAATTAGACGAAGGATTTGGCTATAGTTGCGTCATATCGGAGTGAAACTTGTAAAGCCAATCGGAAATTATCGTAAGAGTTGAGATCTTTTAGCGACCAGCTGGAAGCAGTGGGTGTGGTCTGCAGCGTGTAGAGGGGGCGGGCGAGGGAGGGAGATGGTGGGCGAGGCGGACAGGACTTCCGGAAGGTGAAATCCGCCTCGCGTGCAAAGTACCCGAAGCTTTGGGTCGTCAATCAATACGGCCGTCAGTGGATGCTCTCGCTTCTGTCCTATTTAAATTACAAATCGATCATTAAGCTCTGGCATCAATCACCTTTAGCACTGTAGTGACCGACCGGC
This sequence comes from Leptestheria dahalacensis, assembly GCA_022114935.1. Lineage (NCBI taxonomy): Eukaryota > Metazoa > Arthropoda > Branchiopoda > Diplostraca > Leptestheriidae > Leptestheria > Leptestheria dahalacensis. The sequence goes on from JAIQCU010001971.1 coordinate 9,364, forward strand.
CTAGTTACAATTAGGTTAGTTAAACTAGATGTTAATTTAAAGTCTAATTAAGTTATGATTACAAGAGAATTGGGTATTTGAATTGAGCCTGACTTTAATTTCTTTGTGTTTTTTGGAACCAGTTTTGAACGAGGGCGTGTCGGCGCTGAACGGCGGTATGGGGCGGGGCCTGCGGGAGTCTAGCCCGCCCACGGGGAGGAGCCGACCGCAGCCGGCCGAGTGGTCGAGAGAGGCGGAATCGCCTCCGCTGGATCCGAATTCGGACGTGGACGACTCGATGGAATCGGATAACGATGAGCCCGTCCTCAACTTGGTAAACTGTCCAGATTTTTTTTTTGATTTCACTATTAAAATTTAACACGGCAATCTATCTATCTATCTATCTATCTTCTACCTATCTATCTGTCTATCTGTGTATGCATTTAGCTACCTGTCTATCTACAGATCTATCCGCCTATCTATCTCTTAATCTGTATATATCCATTTAGCTCCCTGTCTATCGTTTCTGTCTATCCAACTAGCTATCTATCTATCTACCTGTCTGTATTTATCTGTCTGTCTATCTATCCATTTAGCTACGCGTCTGTCTGTCTGTCTGTCTGTCTATCTATCTCTGTTTATCTATCCGGCAACCCAACTATCTGTCTATTTCTCTGTCTAACCACGTATCTGTCAAAAATTTGATAATGGAATGGAGGAAGTGTGGCGAGGGAGCGCTTTTGTTTCAGTGGCTAAAATGAAGTAGCCACTTGGTGAATATGGAGCGGCTCCTTTGACAGTGCCACTGTTGCCAGTCTTGATATGTCTTAACAAATGAGCGGCACTCACGCGATGCGTGCACCGAGACTTGTGTGTGTGTGTGTGTGTGTATGTGTGTGTGTGTGTGTGTGTGACCGTCTCGAGAAGACAGCTCTGAAGACGCTGTGTGTCGGTTATTGTTGGTCAATATCTCTGGTTGGGTGACGTCTTCCCGCGTCTTCCACGGGAGACATCACAGTCGATTTCATGCAAGTTTTCATCATTCATTAAGATCGTCAAGTTTAAGTCGAGAACAATGGTTGAAGTCATCACGGTTCAAGTCGATTAATCTCAGCTGAGTTAACGCGTTCAAGTGAACAAAGAGCTGATATTGTGAAATTTGACTGTAATTTTTTATGTAAAATTAAGCCGAGTTGAGTCAACTATTCAACACTGGACAAAAAAGATTGAAATTTTGAAACCGGAGTCTGTAGTTCGGCGAGCAGCGGGACCAAACCCCCTGGTGGTGTATGTGTATTTGGTGTGTGGGGGGGGAGGGGGGGGAGGACCGCTGATTTTTCCGGGGCTGGATACACACAAAGTGTGTTGTGGCACGGATCTGTCCAAACTAACAAATCGTCCCCCCCTCAACTTTTTTGTTTATTCGAACACGCATACCAAAGAGTCATTTTGTCCAAATACTGGCTGGGCACGAAAAAATACAATCACAAACACATTTAGCGTTCCTCCAACATACTCGGCTCAAACACACACACACACACACATACACACACACACACACCACATACACACACGCGCGCCTCATTACAACATGCTGAAAGGGACGGCGGGGGAATTAAAAATAAAAAATCCAACTGTCACGATTGCGTCACGATTTTTACCATTGGGTTTAAATTTCGCTATTTACAATTTATAAATAAATAAATTAAATAAATGTATAAAAATAGAATAGCATGACAAATAGATTTTTTGCATAGAATTTTCTGTGTGTTTATTTTAATTGTTTTGCAAAGGCAAAGGATTCTGGGCGCGAGAGGTCGGCCAACAGCTACAGCGAAGGAACGCCCTTCAGCGGACAGTTTGCAGCAGCTTTGGGCTCACCAGCAGCGGCCGCAGCCAACTTGCAGGCGACGCTGGCGGCTCTCCAGGCTGGTCAGGTAAAGCAAGTCTTGAATAGTTGAGCTTGATTCTATCTACCTGTCAATCTATCTATCTATCTATCTATCTAACTATTGTGATAGATATAATAATCATACAATTAAATCTACCGTCATTCAGTGTAATCGTCAACGTTTCCCGTGACTTTAGATTATGGCCATGGGAGCTCAGAATTCGCCTCTGCTGCTGCAGAACCCGCTGGCAGCAGCCGCGGCGGCCGGAGGATTATCCGGATTGGCAGCTTTGACGAGTCAGGATCTGCAGGTTTGATGATTACTTTCGAGTAACAGTTATGTTGATCCGGTTAACGTTTACCCCTGTATTTCTTTTTCTCTCTCTTTCTCTCTCGTCTTGCTATGGTAGCAGGCGCTGCAGCAGTCGATTCAGCAGCAGACGCTACAGCAGCTGGCTTTCCTCCAGCAGGGCGCGGCAGCTTCGCAGCTCAGTCCCCAGGCTCAGCTGTACCTTCAGAGTCACGTGAGTTAATTAGCCCCCTCCCCCCCCCCCGAGATACTCCAGTGAATAGAAGATGTCAATATTATGCAATTGTTAATTTCAATTAGAAATTAACTCATTAACTCCGGTGTAAACAGTAACGAATAAAAAAATATTAATTAAGATATGAATACTATGTTAACGTGCCTTTTTTTCATCTTTGTTGAAAAATTAAATTTATAGGTGCAGCAGGCTTTAGTACAGGCCGCTCAACAGTATCAGCAGCTACAGAAGCAGCAGCAGCAGCAGCACCAGCACGTTTCCTCGGTGCCCCTACACCGGAGCTATTCTGACTTGCCATCCTATCAGCAACAGCACCATCAGCAGCACCAGCACCACCACCAGTCCGCGCATCTACAGCAGCAACATCAACAGCAGCAGCAGCAGCAGCAGTCGAACCAGCACTCGCCGCGCAATTTCAGCAGCATATCGCAGCACGGCACGAGCAGCTCGAGTCAGCAGCCGGTCAACACGTCTAGGGGCTCGTCCAACTCGTCGTCGGGTAGCTCGCATCACGGTAGCAGCAGTAGCGGTAGCACCAGCGCCGCACCGACATCTCACGCCCAAGCAACGGCCCCGCTCTACGATTTGCCTCCCGAGGAAACCACCGACCTGGAGGAACTGGAACAGTTTGCCAAGACTTTCAAGCAGCGGCGCATAAAACTAGGTTGGTAGAGTCAGTACTGCTGAAAAAATACTAATGTGTCTACCTCGTATCTGATTGTTTTAACTAACGTAATCTTCATTAAAACTTGACAAAATTAGCATCAAGTTAAATGAGTACCTGTTGGGAGCTGTATGTTGCACGATATATTGGGCGTCTTAATTAAAGAAAGTTGCCAATTTTTTAAGATAATTTAGGTTATCGATGGATAGTTGTATCAGAAACTGTATTGTTTGATAGTTAATCGACTTGCACCGTTGCAGTTGCGTTTGTTTGATCCTGGACATGTTGGTGGTGCAATTGTGATTTGACTTTTGTGATAAGGTGGTTTACACTTTCATGTGGATAGTTGAATAGCCTAAGTTAATTGATGTTATAATGTTAAATCAATAAGTGAAATCATGTTAGTTACCATTGCTTCGCACCGGTAAGTTGATTTAATTAACTTATATTACGGTCAGACTACCATTGAATGATTTACCTAACTTATAGCGATAATTAATTTTAGTGTCATTAATTCTTCGTGTTAATTAATTACTGCGTAGCAATTTATGACATTTGAATGTATAGGATAGTTTTTCGCGGTTTGAATTGGAATACGTGGTACACGACAAATACTTTGGGTATTTTAATTGGAATGCGTTTGACTGTCGATTGATTTTCTGTTGATGTCCTGCAGGATTCACCCAGGGCGACGTTGGCCTGGCCATGGGCAAACTCTACGGCAACGACTTTTCGCAGACGACGATATCGCGTTTCGAGGCGCTCAACTTGTCGTTCAAGAACATGTGCAAGCTGAAGCCACTGCTGCAGAAGTGGCTGGAGGATGCCGACAGCGCCCTCGGTGGCGGAGGCAACAGCAGCGGCGCCGCTGGCCTCCTGGGACCCGGCGGAGGAGTAGGGGGACCGCTGGCCTCTCCGTTGAGCAGCAGCACGTCGGCCAGCGACGCTATTGGCCGCCGGAGGAAGAAGAGGACGTCGATAGAGACGAGCGTCAGAGTGGCCCTGGAGAAGGCGTTTTTGGCCAATCCCAAACCCACGTCGGAGGAGATTAGTCTGCTCGCCGACGGACTGGGCATGGAGAAGGAGGTTGTCCGAGTCTGGTTTTGCAACAGGTATTTTCAATGTTCATCTCGGATTAGACTACCCGACTTTGACGATTAACACGCAAGACAGTAAAAATTCATTGTCAAGCAAGAAGTTAATTTCTTTTGGTGTTTAACAGGAGGCAGAAAGAGAAGCGGATTAATCCGCCTCCGTCGGGTATGGGAAGCCCCAATCCCCCGGTGGGTCACTTCAACAGCCCGCCGACCGGTCTGAAGAGCGACGGCAGCCCGACTCCGGTGCCGGCAACTCCGACGAGCACGGCAGCCGCCGCCATGTTGGCCTCGGTGGCCTCGATCACTCCGCCGTCGTCGCTGACGGGCATCGGCTCTTCGCCGCTGTCTCCGGACCCGCCGACTCCGCCCAACATGCCGCTGTCGTTAGTGACGACGGCCCACTCGTACCAGAGCGCCGGACCGGGTTCTCCACTGCCACTATCGCTCATGTACAATGCGGCCAGGATAGGATCTGCTCCTACCATTTCCACCGAGTGAAACCAAAATCAGAACATAATTACAAAGGCAAATTAAAAAACAGGAAAATAAATTTTCATTCTGATTTCATGGAAAACAAAAAGGGGGAAAAAATTGGACACAATTTAAACCGTGAATCCGACTGCTGCTGTTTACGACAACAACAAAAATAACAATTCCGGAATAATCTGCTTCCGCCGCTATGTAGAAGATTGAGATATCCAAGAACCCACTACCTCAGCAAATTATAAAGAGCCAAGGCCAACAGTTTTTCAGTTTCCCACTCCGCCGCCGCCGCCGCCCTCCCCCGGAACTGTGATCGGGAGCTCGGGGCTGGGAAACGCTTCAAGATTCGCCAGTTCCTCTTGCATGTACACAACATCCCTGCCGCCCGACGAAGAAGGAAGACAACAACGGACCAGAACACTGCAGACACTTGGTGTGATGCTGTGGGCAAAAACCCTGTGATCGTCCTTGGAAAAAAAAACTAAACTAAACAAAACCAATATCCTAATAGCTGAAGAACTGGAAGAGGCAAAAACGTAACGTAAACTCCTTTGAGGAATGGCACGGGAATTATATTTCACTTTTCACTGTCCTCGGATCATTTATCGCCCCCCC
>JAIQCU010001972.1:0-14415 GCA_022114935.1 Leptestheria dahalacensis
TGCCAAGAGACTCTGACCAATTGAGAAATCAGCAGGCTCGAGAAGTAGCTGAAGCCTTGTTAAGCAGCAGCACTAACCTTGATCCATCCGACATGTACAACACCAATCAGCGGAATAACGTTCACCGGCTACCTGCGGGATCGACATACGCCTACAGTCGCAACGAGTACCTCCACGAGGCACTGGTGACGGGTTTGTCAACAGACGGGCACATATCGGCAGTACGGCGTTTCTTCTGTCTCTTCGTGACGTTTGATCTGCTCTTCACAGTATTGATGTGGGTCATTTGCTTTGTGGTAGGTTTTCTAGTTTCCGTCAGACTTACTCTTTGAAGTGACACACGTCGTCCTTTTTCAATGCAGATAACAGGAAACAACATTTGGGATGAAGTCACCAGCCAAGTTGTAAAGTACACCATACAGTCTTCACTTTTTGATGTTGTGGTAACTACAATCCAATAGTTACATTAAACTTGGAAAAATGACAATTTACTTCCTAACAGATAGCGTCCGCTGCCCGGTTTGTGTTCTTAATCCTTTTCTATGCAATACTCGCAATCAACCACTGGTGGGTCGTTGCCGTAAGTCTCTGTTCCGTTTAAATCCATGGCCTCTGAGTAATTGCCGTTTTTATTGAACAGCTTGCTACGGCGGGAAGCTCAGCATTTTTAATGACCAAGGTTTTCTTGTACAAGGTAGGAGAATGGCAAATTCAGTCATTGATATGTTGTAAATTCGCTTTTTTTGTCCACAGTGGTCTTCTACTTCCAACTACACTATCGAGGTTCTTCTCATTCTGAGTTCGTTTATCATTTCGTGGGGCGAAGCATGGTTCCTCGATTTCCGAGTCTTCCCACAGGAGATGCAGGCCCGAGAACTTCTGCAAGGTTATTCATCACAGTCAACTTAACTTGTCAGAATCTTGTAATGATTTTAACAATTTGGCCCAGGCTTGCGCGACAATGAACGACAACCTCTGCTGACAGAGACGCACAGCTCTGCTCGAAGCATATCCGATATCAACCCTGCTGATTTCTACTCTCCGATAGAAACACCTGAAGGTTCGTTCATAATGAAAAGCTTCAATCCCTCGTTAATAGTAACCCATTGGTCTTTGTGAATTACTAGGTTCCGACGACGAAGCCCCGAACGGAAACATCCCGCGGCCAGCCGTGCTGTCACCCCAAGTAATGCCGGAAAATTCTTAATTTGTATCAACCAATGTAGAGCTACTTACTACAGTTGTGCTTTAGCTTCTGCTTAATCATTAAAGCGGTTATGGGTTACGGACCTTTGCAATTACTGAATAACCTTTCTCATTATACGGACACAATAGAATAAAAATGTACCAATCACATTGATTTAAATTGTATAAATTGTAAAATAGCGCTACGTATAATACTAATTCTCCAACCGCTAAAGGGTAATTCATAAGCAAAGGGGTATTTATATCGAACATAGGAGAAAGCGCCACTTTTGACGTCTCCAGTGGAACATGCGCTTTTAGTTTCCCTCGTCAGTTAAGCCCCTGAGATGCCGCTTTTAGTTTGGCTTTAACTTGGAGTGTAGCGGCCCAAGAAGACCAGTACTGCTGAAGAGACTTTCGCTTTTTAGTTACCGTCAGGGTTTCAGTGGCCTTGATCGCTGGCCTTCGTTTAGGTTGACTTGACGACTCGGGTGAGACGGTCAGCTAGATTGCAAAATTAAACTGAAAACAGATCTAGAGTTTTCATTGCTAGTCAAAACGCTTGAGTCAATCGATGCAACAACAGTAAGCGTATGGAATAATCAATAGCAAGGTCAGGCTTAGGGACGTCGCGTGGCATAGGGTGACGCAAGGAGCGGGTCGAGAACCGCAAAATCTGTTTGCGAGTTGAAAACCGATTCCAGTCATGCGGTTTTCGGAAAAGTTAAAGAGCCTACTGCTCGGTTCCCATGCCGAAAGTGGCGAGAACTCGGAAGCAGCCGCAGTGGTCTGGACGGTAAGTCGGTAATTTTCACTGGGCCCCAAGTACCGTTGGGTCGTTTTCGAACGCCTCCCTTTCGAAAAGGTGTCTTAATTATTTCGATTGGAATGGGAGATTAAGGGCTCCGTTTTTCGACTCAGGACGACGAGTACTGCACTAAAGCCATAGAAGCGTACAATGAATCCTGGGCTACGCTTAATGCCGACGACTGGAAACTGGAGAAGCAAACGCCGGAAGGAGACACCGTTCACTCCAAGTTCATTAAGCGCAACCATAAAATTTTCAAACTAACTGTAAGTTCCAATTTTCTACCCGTTCAATCTGACATCTATTTCAAGTTTCTGAATCTTACAAATAAATAGGGAGTTGTGGATATCGCGCCTGAGGTTCTTCTCCACGAACTCTATGACAAGATTGAGAATCTACCCAAGTGGAACCCGACCTTACTGGAATGTCGCACTCTGAAAGTAACTTATATTAATCACTTGATTGGAATGTTAATCTAATTGCGGTTACATTTAGATTGTTACGGACAACACTTCCATCAGCTACCAAGTGGCTGCCGAGGGCGGTGGCGGATTAGTCTCGTCACGTGACTTTGTCAACCTGCGCCACTGGGGCCAAATCGACGGCTGTTATGTTTGTTCTGGTATTCTTTTTTCTCAGTAACCGGTTTCTAATGTATTTCAGGGGAAAAAAGCTGTGAACGTTGAAGCATATCTAAACTATGATTGGTTGTTAGTAGATGGCGCGTTTTTTGAAATTTTTATTAAACTTTCCAGGAGTGTCAATTGCTTTCGCAGCCATGCCTCCGCAGAAGAACCACGTTCGCGGTGAAAATGGACCCGGCTGCTGGGTGATGCGACCCATACCTGGCGAGCCTAACAAATGCATTTTCCAGTGGCTCTTAGATACTAATCTAAAGGTTGCTGTGACAGTTGTTTTTTTTTCAATTTCCACGTCCGTGTCCCTTCCTCAATTGGTGACCTTGATCTCATGAGATGACCTGCTTTTTTTACATAGAACGAACCGGTTAAACACGATTAGTACTGATTAGCAATGCTGTTTTATTACAGGGATGGATTCCTCAAAGCATCATCGATACGGCCCTGTCGTTCGCCATGCTCGAATACATTCAACACGTTCGCAGTTACGCCGCCAAGCTGCGAAACAACGAAACTTCCTGAGATTGTCTTCAGTTGGATCGGAAGAGCTCGTATACTTTGAAAACAAGGGAAAATTTCCCTCTTACCTTTGCGGGCTTTTTCAGTTTCTCTTGTTTAATTTTTCTATTCAACATTTAATTCTCCTCTTACTACTTTTTAATCTCTTTAACTTTGTTATCAACCTTCTTAAACAGAATGGGAACAATATACGAGAATTTGCATTAAAGCTGGAATGTTTTGTGACGGCTAAAATGAGGCATGGTATGCGGCCCATTTCAAGGGTATAATCTCTTGGGTAATGTGTAGTGCAGCCCTATGGACATGGAGGAAAGAGGTCAACGTAAAAACAGGTTCTGGCCTCTTAACGGTTCTTCTGGTCATCCATGTGGTCATTGCTAAGCTACCCCAGGACCAAGATCAAAGTCATGAGCATGCATGCTCCATTCTTCATTTTGTTCGTCTTGGTTGGCTGTCTTGCAACCTTCAGTACAGCGTCAGGTCAGGCTCCATTTCAAGTTTTTTAAAAAAATCTAAAAAAAAAAATAAGTACATAAAAATCGCCTTTTAAAAAAGTTAACGCCATTGTTATTGCTGCATTTGAAACTTGAATGTAGCAGAAGACTGAAACTGTTTAAAATACTTGACTAATTAGAGAAATGCCGATGGGAAAACAGCGCAGCGTTCAGTTCCTGCTTGGCCAAGAAAATCAGACAATTGCGTCTAAACATGACTCAGGGTATACTAATGCATTGCTATTATCCATGGAACTTTAACGCTTTGAACACATATGAAAAGAGATCAATGACTTCAAAATACCGCGCTTGGAGCCGCTTTCCATCAGCCAGATCGATTTAAATTATGGCGCTTCACGCAGATTCGTCTTAAAAACCGCGCTTCTGGATTTGAATTTGAGCGGGCTTTCCAAGTTTAACCTCACCAATCTGGAGTAAGTTTTGACATTTTCCCCATAGTATTATAGCAGAGTATAATTTCTTAAAACTGTTAACCTGAAACTTCATTAATTGGATTTGCTGACAGGGTGAATACGACTGCACTGCGGCTGAATATCGACTTCGTCGTTCCTGAAGTGGCAGTAACGGGGAGATACAAAACGAGCGGTCACCTGCTCTACTTGCCCGTATCGGATAACGGACCGTTCACTTACAACATTTGTAATGAAATGATCGACAACATAAATTATCGACCATGAACAAGTTTTTTACAGCAAGGTTAAACGTCAAAATTAGTTCGGCGTTCCACAATCAGTCGTCTTCGCAAGACAGGCATTTTAGAATGACCGATATAGCTATTGACTTTGAGCTTGGGAAGTTCGACCTGGACATCGGGAAGTACTTCCGAGGAGTCCACGTGTTAAGTACGCCACTTCCATCAGCAACCTTCAAACGTTGCAGTTAATTGCCTATTCTTTCCTTAATGTCAATATTCAGGAGACGCCGTCAACAGTTACCTTAACAACAATGTGGACGACATCCGGGCCAAGTTCAAGCGGGACATTAAGCAGCAGCTCGACCAATTAACGCTCAGTTCGATAAACCGAATACTGCAGACGATTACGTTGCGAAAACTATTTATATTGTAAATCGCCATAGACACGTAAGACCAGAGATCGTACACAAATCATGTTCACTTAAACTCTCAATACATTCCGTCGTGTTCAGTGCTTCTTCTTGCGGTCAAATTTATTGTAAGGTTGTTGCACGTTGCGCACTGCAGATCTGCTTAGTGGAGAAACAAAGTTGGCAGGTATCGACGGGGAGCCGCCCTCGTGTTGCATCATTTTCAACTTGGCTTCAATTGCTTTAATCTTCTGATCGACGCTGTCAACAGAATATCAATTGAATGAAACGCATATTTGACTGCAACTGATAAATAAACTTACTCTGCCTTCTGCTTTTCGTCCTTGGCTCCCCGCAGAGCGGGAATATCGACACTGGATGATTTATTTTGCTGAAGGTCTTCCTAAAGCGTTTTTAACAAAGATATTATCAGTTCCATTCACGTAACAAACTAGCGGGTCAGACTTACTTTATTGACGCTCCTAGCAGTTTTCACGAGCATTCTCCTGCCGAGCAGCGTTTTCCCGTCAAAATCTCTTCTCGCCTTGATGGCGCCCTCTCGCTTCTCGAACGTCAGGAAGACGTAGCCCCTCGGCTGGCCGGCCTGAGAACCCGTTTTGTGGAAGAGGAAGTCGAGTTTTTTTACAGTGCCACAGGTGCCAAAGAGCCGCAGAAGTTCAAACCAATAGAGGAAAAACAAATACGAATGAGTAACTATGCAATAATTATAAGCGACACATCGACATTTTACTATTCTTGTGTCAACTTTCCTCTTTCGTCTTGTCTATGATGGATTCTACTCGTCAATGTCCTCATTAGACAGACATTACCGTGAATGTTGACCCTTTTCCACACTACTTGTCGTAAATATATTGCAAACTTACTCGGTGACCCTAGAATCTAAATTGCCGACCCAGATTCTGCTGTCATTATCCGGGTGGGTGTAGAGGTCCAATAATACGTCTTCGTGTCCAGACAAAGCCTAAAACATTATGAACTTCAGCAACGGAAATGTATTGTATAGCTTGTAAACGTTCCAAATGTTTCATTTCCACTTACATCTTTGTTGGATTGAGCCATATTTTAAGCTAAAATATGTATATTGAACTATTTGGAACCAGAAATAATAAACAAAGCCAACTTGCAACCCAACAATGAAGTGGAGTAGTTTACTTCTGGGCCAGTGCTTGCACTTCCAAGTTTCAAGTTTCCCCGTCAGGAGGCTCTGTTTTCCCCTTTTTTCCCCTTTTTCCAAATTTTTTCTAAGTCCTTTTTTTCTTTATAATTTTTCATTTCCCGGAGTAAAATACCAATAACAAATATTATAGTTCATCGTAATTGTGTTAGATTGCTGATTAATATTCAAATTAACGAAAGGATCGACGCATTATGTAAAAAATTTCTCCGTTGGAACCAGCGGCGGCGGGACTTTCCATCACATTGAATACTAATGAAGATACTGATATTAGTGTCTTCTGCTAATATGTTGCACAACGCAAAACGTAAAACAAAAGAAAACGTAGATTCAAACTGTATTTGAAGCGTCAGTTGTCGTGGCAGATGATTTTTAGCGTAATAACCCTTTGAAATTGCCAGCCACGGATTCACTGACCACTGACCAGTACTCTGTGAGGCACACAGAGGATTGCAGACCTTTTCTTTGAATTTTTCGCAGGAGTTTTCCTAGGCTTTTCCTTTCCCTCGTATTTCATCTTTTCTTCCTTATGACTGTATTCTCGCTTTAACTTTTCTACACCTGTGTGCTGAAGGATTCGCACCAAAGGAAAAAAAGGCCCCATCTAGGATTGAACTGTAGTCTCTTCGATACCAGATTAGCAGCTTACCGCCTGAGCTATGTTGACGGTATAAATTATGTTTTTGCAGGATCAATGATTAAAACTACGTGTATTTTTCAAAGTTTTTTCTTGCACAAATTTTGTATCCGAAACTTTAGTGAGCAATGTTGCATCTCGCTTACGAAGTGATTTTTCCCCTTTCCTTCATTTTCTCCTTTCAGACCCCATTTTTCCCCTAAAAAGGGGAATTTCCCCTCAAAGTGGAAGCACTGTTCTGGGCAGTGGGAGGGGGAGGAGCTCTGTGCAACCCTATGGCAACGCCATCTGGTAGTGATACTACGCCGTGTAACGTTCCTCGCGAGTCGTGTTCACATCAAGAAGCATATGGTCAGGGAGTAGATTAAGTACTAACTATACATGTCTGTGTCCTCTGCTTACTATGATTCCTTTACGAGGCTCCTCATAAATCTCTATGCAAGAAATGTTTAACTTTAACATAAAAATTACTTCATCCGGACTCGACTTTATGGGCTAACGAAACCCACGTGGTTCGCTATGTGACAAATGCACACCGGTTCGTTGCTTGGGCAACAAGCTAGTCGATGGCAAATTCGAAAGGAATAGCGCCCGTTTGAATTCAAGCATAACACTATAATAGCCACAACTGCTATGCCTTCAATTTAACTTACTATCGCGTAATTACTAATAGCCATCAAATTCTATTACAATATTCAACATGCCAGATAAGTTGTGCCCTCACGGTAAAAAAAAAACATATCATTCATAAACGTGGTTAACTTAAGTAAAGGTTTCAAGATAACGAGGTAAATCCCGAATTCGTGTATTACGGGGTAAGTAACACAGCGATGTGGGGACGCAGCGGATGTTACAGTGTTTTATTTGCCCTTTTTGGTCTTGAGCTTCCTCAGGTAGAATTCAAGCTCCTTGCCTTCCAAGACGTAGCCATCAGCACGTCCGCACTGTCCAGGGCGGCTCGAGACAGCAGCTGAAAATTACAAGAGTAACCATGAATTTCCCATGAAAAAACGAGTCAAATGCTTAACTTGTAGTTTAAATACTTCCAAGCGAATATATGATTATCTTACCGAGGAGACGACCAGTGAGGAACTGTTCTTCCAGAGCAGTTTCAACCTTAGCTTGACGTTGGCGGGATTTGTATTTCTTCTCCGTCTTCTTGGAACGTTTCTTGTTCAGAACAGCTTCCTCGGCTTCAGTCTGTCGGGAAAAATACGCAATTGGTACCATTGTGTGAATAACTGCAGCTCATATAACATACCAGCTTGGCTCCCTTCTTCCTGCCCAGGGGAACAGCGTAGTGGCTCTCGTACCACTGTCTGTATGGGGTGGCGTCAATGACGACAATGGCGTTCTTGACAAGGGTCTTGGTGCGGACCAACTCGTTGTTGGAGGCATTGTAGACGACGTCGATGATACGTGTCTTGCGGGTGCAGCCTGAAAACCGGTGGTACGTTAGAATCGGACGAAGGTAAAACTGAGAAAACAACTTACACTCAGAGCCCCATGAGAAGTTGCCCTGATCCAAACGGAGGGCACGGAACTTCTTGTTACCTCCACGGACGCGGACGGTGTGGATGCGGCTTGCTCCAAGCTAGAATAACAATGGTACCTGGTTATAGTACGTCCCAAAATATCGACAATGGAGGTTTTGGTTAAGAACTCAGTCCAAAGGTTGATACATCAAAATTCTCAGTCGAAAGATGGTGTTTGGATAACATCATTTTCTCGTAAAACGCTCGATTCGACAGCGATTAGGTTATATCTACCTTGGTGTTGGCAGCGGGGCGGCCCAACTCGAACTTCCTCTTCTTGCGGATGGGCTTCCTCTTGCCACCAGTGGGCCTCCTCTTGTGCTGATGATCCCTTGAAATACCTATTCGAAAAGAATATCAATTAAAACACGGAACACTCGTTGAGTTGGATCAAGTAGCCGGACAGTAAGGTGAGACTTTAGCGAGACGGTACCATAACAAACCAAATCCAAGTCAAACTTCTTGATTTACACAAAATAAAATTTAGCGACTGGGTAGAATAAACAACAACGTATCAGAAACTAAAAATACTGTGAGATTCAGTTGTTTAAGAACCAGGATGAAAAAGGATGAAATTTGACAGAGCGTAGTAGTTGCTTACCCATTTCACGATAGACTCATGGGAAAGGCGGAAACCAAAGCGATGTTGCCGCACATCTATAAGACACAAGACAGCCGAGCTTTAGACAGCGTTGCCGTATTCACATTCTGATGAATATAAATAATATTCACCTATTCTACTCGTTTTTACTTTGTTCTAAATTTCGCTACTAAATTTAATAACAATAATAATATTATTGTGTTAACTAATAACTTTTATATTTTTAATGTGATTGTCCATCTTTGTACACGTTGATAAATCATAAAATACCGAACATGTTCCATACTTGTTTAACCAAGGATTGTAACTACTTTTTACTACAGGCGAGTATAATTGAACATTTTAATTGAATCAACTAGCCTGATTAAATTACATCTTTAATATTTAATATATTTTTGTATTTGCAATGTCCCAATGACATTTATTTCTAATTAAGTTCTGAACATTTTAATTGTCGGACGAATTACATTCTAGAACTCAGAATTGCACGAGTTTATAATAATGTTCGTAAGATTATATATCATATAAGATATTATGTATGTAATATATTACATATATATCTGAGTGTGTGTAGTAGATATGTATATATGTTGTGCATGTATAAGAAACAGTAATAAAGACATTTGAAAGAAAACCCAAAATAAATGCAGTACATTGGTCAGCACCTTACGTAGTTTTAATTTTTATGGAGTAACATTTAAACTAACTCGAAAAACTAAATTACTTAAATGTAGTTGTTCAGAAGCTATTAATAAACAATTACAGCTAACATTTAAAGAACCTCGTTTTTCAAAAAAAAAACTTCGGATTAACATATAGCACGGCATCATGTATTTCATCAATAGTTATTAGTTTACAGAGAACTTTGCTAAACTCATAGAAAACTACTCAACCCAAAGTTCTACAAATGAGGTTTGAGCCAGGAGGCAATTCAAAAGGGAGAGACAGAGAGAGAGAGAGAGGATTAACAGACGGAAACTGCTTATTGGGGATTGCGCACAACAACAGTTCACCAATAGAAAGAGCGCTGTAAGAAAGAAGCTGCGGAAGAGAGCCAACCAGTGGCCGTCTCCTTCAATCCGTGCGGGGCGACTGCTTTGTCCGAAGCATCCATGACCGGCTCTTCCTCGGGGAGGTAGTCGGGAAGGTTGCACTCCTCATCTTTATCTAAAGTTACAATATCATGATGACAACAACACCTCAGTCTCCGTTTCTTCCGCACAGCGGCACCGACGCTATCCAGAGACAGGTCTGGCTGAATCCTCAACGTGACTCGTGATCGACTGGCGTCGAATACTATCGAGATGACTCCCCGCAGTCTGACCAATTGCCTCTCGAGCACTTCTCTGTCTTCCTGCAAGAACAAAGGTGACGCTGCTATACAATTTTACAGACGAGAAAAAAATTAATAACACAACCTTTGATGCAAGACCGCCAATCTGAATGGTTACAATCTTCGCCTTGCCGTTGAATTTGAGGAAACAGTGGCCGCGATTGCCCGACAGACTCGAGTCCAGGGCTCCAAACAGACCTTCATCGCTGTCGTTCTGATCAACTTGTGGGGATTCCCGCTCGGTATTCTGAGATTTCTGAATATTGTTGCCGTACGCTGTGTTCTTGCTGAACTTCAGGGCGGTAAAGATGTCGGCCGCCATGGTCGCCAGGTTGTTGCCGATTTCTTCGTTTCTAACCACAATTTCAACTTTAAAATATAATATACTACTTATATTTGTTGACTCGTACTTGTCGGCAACCAGCTGTAAAGACTCAAGAACTCCAAAAACAGACGACAGTTTCTTCCGGTGTCTCGGAGTGTCTGCCAACCGCTGCAGCGTCTCCAAGGCGAGTCTCACGACTTCGGGGTTCTTGTCTCCGAGAACGTAAGCCAGAAACTGCACGCTCGTCTCGTCCTGCAAGAAACACAAACATCGTGATGCTGTGAATAACTTTAGCTAGGCGGCAGCTGGGGAAGGAGGAGACAAAACATTACATTGATGAGCGTGCTGCGTTTAACAGGATCTTCAGAAATGTTTCTGTAGGCCTGAACGGTGACTAGTGCCGTGCTGTCAATGGCATCCATGTTAGTGTGTCTCTAATATGGTATTCGTCTACGGGGACAACGGGGAAGAAGGCATAAACTGCAAAACACAATGGCAAAGTTGAGATCATGGGGACAATAACAAGAGGACCAGAGGGTGAATCTGAATGCTCTAGACTTACGAGACTCCACGAGATCCGTGAGAGATTTAATTTGGTCAGATTTTGCTTTTTTTAAGTAATCGTAATATTTCTTCAATAACCTGGACCTTAATTTCCACGCTATGTTTGATTCAGTGAAAATGTACGGAAATATGTCGTCCGTGCGCAGATGGCAAACAACGCAGCAGACAACCTTTTCTCCGTTGTGTCCGTGATTTGTCCCGTTTGTCTATGTTCTCATGAGGATTGAGTTGAAGAACAGTGATTCCACTTTCCAGCTTCTGATGTTCAAAATTAATTGCATTTAAAGTTTATTTTAACTTATTTTTGAAAGTTTGTTAACCGGAACCAAGCGTTTGCAGTAATTTAAGTTCGTCTTGGCTAATTATGAATCTGATAATCGATAACCGTTTAAAATGAACGTCCTGTAAACAAGTGGAAGTACTGCTTTTGTTCAAATTGCTTTAGAATGGATCCCAGGTAAGGTCAACGCTTTGCCACTGTCAACTAGCCTTCGCTGTTACCTCCTTCAAATAATACATAATGTTACAATCTCCTTGATGTACAATGGCTTATATTCATATACTACACATGCATTATAGATTGTATAATTAATAAACATAGAATAAACGCATTATGAATGGTTTTTCCTAATGCCATGCTTAGTGAATAAGAGTAATATTTGTATTCATTTCATGATAACTTTAAATTCAGAAACATCATCACCAGTTACAGACTCTTCAAAATGTATAGTACTAAGTAGATTAGCCTGTACTTAGGCTAATCACGTTTTATTCATCCGGTTCCGCAGTTAGTCGTGGTGTCAACTAAGGGCGGCTCTTTTTAATACCCATCCTTTCTTAACGAAGATCCTCGTTTCAGGTTGTGTTAATCTACGTGATGCAATCAGTTAGACGCATTATGTAATCGTTTAAACTTTACAACACATATGTAAACTGACTGATAGATGATTGTTGATGAGTTTACGTGTGAAGCATTACGTATCACCAAGAGTTATGAAACCATGGTTTTCATAACTCTTGGTACCCAGTACACATATACTTTGCAGTTCTTAATATAGTTATAGCAACAACTGCCATGACGTTAATAACAGCAAAAGCTCAACGTTGTATCAAGTCGATTACAACAAGAACTTTGGCAATAGAAGCAGAGATTATATTCTGAATGATGATAAACTACATACTCATACACAACCGTGAACGCTAGTGAGAATGCATTACTGACTGTAGAAAACTTTGCAGATTGAACGTAACGTTTGTGAAAAGTACATGTGTAACATGGTGCAGAACAGCATTCTTGGGACATCGATAACTGTTGCTTACTTCAAAACTTCAAACGTCGATTTACCTAATCAGAGAGTTTCTTTGGTTGGTGTAGTATTCTCGCTGACCATTCAAACCCTACAGAACTTAAAAACCTTGATCATACTTAAACGGACATTTAAACACTGGCTCCTCCATACCGGAATGAATGAAGCGTTAATGTAATCCGAGTGAGTCGATCCTATGTCCACTGGCAGTCTTACCCGATTAAAATCATCAACTACATTAAGGGTTTATCAGTGTCATCTAATTGACTTAGACTTAGAGAAGGAGGTACAAGAAGAGTGACCTTACAAGGAAGCGCGTTTTCAAATGGATTCTTATGGCTTTGTTTGCCGGCAATGCTCCAGTTGTGATGGCGCAAGCATAACCTTCACTCGTCACCAGCAAATTACCGAACTCCTATTCCTATCGTTGATTGAGCAGCACGCGTGATCGCGGAAGAAGTCGAATAAACGAATAGTCGACTCAGGATCACCCTGGTCGGTGTTACGCAGGGCGCACCAAAGCTGGCTCCGTAATTCGACTCTTCATCTCTCAGTTTGCTCGAGTTACAACATATACGGTAGTCTTACTTTCTGTGTACAATGATGGAGGTACCGATTGCCATTGGTTTAACATTGTCTTTGAAGCAAATTCAAACATGCCGGTAGACACGTTCAGCTTGACTAGATCACTGTTCAAATCCGCCGAATCAAGAGGGATTCCTTTGGGTTGGCGGAAGTTACTTGCGAAACGCTGATATTCCAGCCGCTTAAACTTGTAGGATATTTCCAGCTAAATTCCACCCAATCAGGACCACTGTCGTATTCTGAAGCAAAACTGTTTCTGTTAGATCCAAAGTTGTTACAAGATTGTCAGTTTTTAAAAATCCCAGCAAACAAGGATACGTGGTGCAACGACTGGACGGTACTTCCAGTTGAAAATGCTTGTCCGCTCGGTTCAAGAATGAACTGGGATAATAAGCTTCCAGTTCGATCTTCAGGCAGGTGTGTATTCTGTATGCGATCACAGCTTGATGGCAAATTCGTCTGAACGTCAATTGTAGCCAGCGGTAAGTCGACATCTCCGCTTACAGTCAAGTTGGTTATTCTGAAACCTGTAGATTAAAGTAAAATCATTCAACTAAATGGGGAAATAACTCACGTTCTCTAGTACTTTCGACGGAGCACTTTTCTGCACAAGTTCCGTCTGGCCAAGAACACAGTAGGGAGCTTATAGTTAGCACGATTTGAATCACGAGTTCTCTCATGATGACCAGTCTAATTATACAGAGTGCAGCAGAGGACACATAGTCTAAGAGGACACATTAAATTGTATCCTGTTCACTCGCAAGGTAAACGTAAACGGAGTGATGTGTAAATGTATGTGTAACAGGTTCTCATAAAGTTGTATTTGTGTTTCATCCTCTTGAATTTAGTTCGATATAAGGCAATCCAGCACGCGGTCAATACTTAATTTTGGTTAATTCTGGTGACGTAATGAAGGATTTTGTGTAAATAATCTGCTGAAAGTTAATCACTCGGCATGGAACTGCGTTTCACACTGACTCCAGGAAACAGGATTTTCCACTGCTCCTTGTGGTAGTCTTCAATCTGACTACAGTAGCTGACGTCAAGCAGCCTCATCTTCGGACACTCCTGCAAGATCCTGTTTTTAAAAAAAGTAAATATACAAGTAGACATTGATATAAATTACTTAATAATTTTAACTAAATACTTTGAACATCCCTCCGAACTAACAAGACTGTTTCCCAAGATGTCAAGCTGCTCCATATGTTTGCAGCAATCGGCGATAACGAATAAATCTCTGTTGGTGACAACCCGGACGGCAGTTAGGAACAGCTTGCGCAACCGACGGCAATTGCGCGCCAGCTGGGCGATCCAGCCGCCGTTCGATGGCAATCCACTGGAAAAAAAAGTCACGGAAGGCCAAGAAAACCAAGGTTAGCAAGCTTAAACAGACTGTTGGGTGATCGTACAGATATAGTATAATGATTTAAAAAGGATCTTGTCAAACTAATTTAACTGATAGAGATAATCTGTCATGTATATGATTAGGTTGATATGATAGCAGAGATAATGGAGGACAGCCGGAGAGGTAGGTCGTTGAGGTAAAAAAAAGCAGACAGGTCAATAATTTAAATGGATACTTATTTCGTTGAATAGATAGGTACACAGATAGTCACGCCGTTGG
>JAIQCU010001973.1:0-15137 GCA_022114935.1 Leptestheria dahalacensis
CTATATTCATACGTTCATTGTCATTTATATATCTTTAGAATATTCCATTTTAGCATCATATTTTATTGTATCAATTTGCATGTAATGATAAATTGTCACGTATTATTGGTTTAGACTTCCCGAATGACAAACATAATCATTAACGCCACAGTTGGGACAAACGCCCATGCTGGGTCTGCGCAAGCAGCCGTCCTACGCCGAGAGTACGACGAGCAGCAAGAACCGCGCATCTCCGCAGTCCGTCATCCTACCCAGGCGATCGGCCAGTGCCGCTCCGACTCCGACGTCGACCCGGAAGACCCCGCCGACGCCTCCGCCAAAGCCTGCAAAGCCGCTAGTTCGTCAGGCTTCGATGATTAAAACCAAAGTCAGCGAGACGCCCGTTTCTCCCCGCAGGACGAAAGAACCGCTGGCGGTGAAGCCGTTAACCGCCATGGGACGTCAGCATTCGGTGCTGAAGAACGGTAAACCAGCGGAAAAGACGCCAACGACGCCGAAAAAGGACGATCGATTTGCCACCATTGGCAGAAGGACCAAAGTCTCCTCGCCTTACGCGGACAGGGAGACGAAAAACGCGGCCGATAAGTTCGCCACACTGCCGCGTCGCAAACCCAAGGATAGACCCGCCTTACCCCGGACGGACATGTCCATGTCTATGTCCGTGTCGTTACAAGCGGACAAATCGCTGCAGTCAGCGTCTGCGGACGGTTTCGCTACTCTGCCGCGTCCTGTCAAGAATAAAACGACACCAACTGGAACCAAGCCAGCACTGCCACCCAAACCCAAGACATTGATTTATATGGAGAAGAATGCCCAGACGGCGATGACCATGACCGATGTCCAGGAAGGTCAGGACGCCGTTCTGAAACTGCGATCCCTCAGTCGAGGTTATCAGAGCAACGAGGACGAGGTGAAACGAGCCCGTGTTGAAATCGAAGCCCTGCAGCAGGAGCTGGACGAGGAGCGCGAGGAACGGAGGGTGGTGCAGCAGGAATTGGAGCGGACCACCATGAGGGTGGCGGCCATGCTGGATTCCATGGAGGGAGTGGAACGCGAATTCCAGTCGCGAGGAAACAGCCTCGTGCATTTGGAAAGTAGCCTCCAGGTGTCGACGCATACCGTCCTTGCACTTCAGGTTCGCTGCTTAACTTAAATATTATTCATACAAACTTACATATAATTAACTAAGTCTAATAACTGAGAGATTATTAATTTAATTAGTGTTTGATTAACTTGAATCTAATTCAGTTACTTGGATGAGTCTACTCACAGGATTCTTTGTTAAATGAATGAAGATAGAGAAGCTTAATAATAATTCATTTAGAGTAAATTTTAATCAAACATGGTAACAACGTAATCCAAAACTAGTGAATGCTGTTATTTTCCTAATTGTAAATTCTGTTATAATATAAAAAAGTTATTCAACCAATCAAAACTTAAATACCGAATCCAGTTTGGAATTGATATTATCATTAATTATATGTCAACGGTAAGACTGCAATCCGAATCGTATTAACGTTGCAGTCATAATAAAGTAATAAATCAAGAACTCAAAATATAGTAATTTCACGTAGTAACGCTTTGAATGGGTCGGAACTACAGAGATGCACACGAGTGCGCACATTCAAGACACGCCATTGGTGGGAAAAGTTCCATTTTACACGCCTCAGTAAGCGTTTACTATGGAAAGAGAAATCTGAAAAATACGTTCTATAGTTTACACGGACACGCCGACCTTGGAACAAATTTGATATTAACAAAAGCACACCAACATACCCGACTCGTGTAACCGTGATGAATCAAATACGTTATAATTCAGCGTCCAATATTTAACTCTAAGAAACTGATTATCACAACTCAATGCAAAGAGTTTTAGATAGAGAATCTGAAGAATCTTAGCAATGATTAATTCAAGTCACATAAAACTTTACCGTTGAATTACTCTAAATATAATAATCGATATAACAACAATATTATTAAATAACTGATTCAACTGAAGTAAATTTCTCGCACTTAATGTTTAAATTCGATAATCCCAAGGCATTCCGGTGGTGTTTTTTTTTAAGTTAAAAATTGCACTTAATTGCAATAAATTAAATTTAATTTAACCTACAATCTTATTCAGACAGTAAGATACGGCGCTTAATTATATAATGCTCTGTATAACAGCAATTTAATTAATAAGAGAATTTGTTAAGTTAATTAAAATATGTTCCCTATTGGAATATCAGCGGCAAAGAAGAATACTGAATAACTATACGAATTAACTAATTTGAATAACATCGAATTGCATTGAATATCAACAGGAGCAGATAGAAGCGCAGGACGCAGCTCTGACTGCCCAGCGCCTGGAGCTCGATCGGAGTTTGGCGGCCCAGAACACTCTGCTGCAGCAGCTGCGCGAATGCGAAATCGAGAGCCGGGAGATGATGGAGTTTCTCCAGGCGGAGAAGGCCACTCTCAACGACTCTTTACGCGATTCCGAGGTGGAGAACGACCGGCTGCAGAACGAGCTGTCCAGCGCCAGACAGCAGCTTCAGCAGCAGCAGGAGGAGTGCGTCCACCTGGTCCGTTTAGCCGAGCAGCGCCGTCACGAGATTGCTGCGCTGGAGAAGGAACTCAAGGGCGTCGAAGGTCAATCCGGTTCGGCACTTTTGGCGCAGGGCGCGCAGCTCTCTGCCGCTGCAGTCTCGTTGTCCAGGTTAACTTCCCGCATGGAGAAGCTGCTTCACCAGCTGGTGACTACCCACAGTCTCCCGGCGGTGGAGATAGAAGCCATTGTCTTCAATAACGATGCCTACAACAGCACGGATGAGGACTACTCCGGTGCGGATGCTACTCCGCCGGAGTTTGCCGAGGTGCCGGCCGGCGAAATGAGCGAAACGCAGCCAGAAGAGGACGAAACGAACACGGAAGACTCCAATTCCGACGCGGACGATCGAAAAGAAGCGAAGATGTACCCGCTCGTCGGTAGCATTAGTCTTCAGGTAAAACCGAATTCTTATAAATTAAGGCTAATTAATTTCTATGTTCATAATTAAGGATAACTCATTCATAGATTCATAGATAACTGGATAAGGGCAATTAAAATAAATTAATTTATGTCTATCTTGTATCTATTGTTGTTCGCATTATATACATTCAACTTCCCTTTGTTAATTCAAGCCTTTCTTTTGAACGTTTGTTATGTTTCTTCCCCAGGACTTGAGCGATGCGATCAACCTGAGCCGCAGGCGACCCCCGGAGGGCCGTGAGGAACCAAGGCCTCAAGGAGAAGGTCATCGCGAAAAGCCCTTAACGGCTTCCATTGTCGACCAGATTGACGAGGCGGATCACGCGTTGTCGAAACTGCTGCGAGTTCTTCGTCGACTTCTTCAGGACAAGGACCAGGCACTACAGCAACTCACCGATGAAAAGTAAATTTGTTATCTTCCCGTGGTATTGTGAACAACAAGTTCGAAATCTGTTTTCCAACCCTTTTTGAATTCATTTTCACAACTTTTAATTAGTTAAGGATAATATTTATAATCAATTATATATATCATTAACTTGATAACTAGTAATAAATAGATAAAATTAGAAGTAAATAATAACAATTTGAAAATTTTAATTACTTGAAATGTTTCATAGGGAGCAGCTGGTTAGTTCGCTGAGTGCCCAGAGTATCGCCGTGAAGGAGGCTAGAGAGGAGCTGGCGCTTTTGCGCAATGAGGAGAACAACCAAGAACAAATGGTAACCTTTTCAAGTTCATCCATTACATCAATGGATGCGATGTACTCGACTTTAATTAGTATTCTCATGTAATTGTAATTAGTCTAAATGATATTCCTGTATGATGATGAAAGTCATTTACTTTTATGAATCTTCAAACAAGTCGATTGACGTGTATCCCCTATACTGATAATCTAATGTTCTTGGTGATATTATTTTCAGTAATGCTATTAGGTTCCACACTGGACTTTAATGCAATTAACTTAACGAGCATTAGCTGTCGAAAAATATGTATTTACTGGGCAGCACATTCCGGAAATTGGTCTGGGCATGTACATTATACACGTACCATAATCACGTTAATTTTTAACTTTAGTAATGTGACGTTGGCAGTTAAACAATGGATTGCTTATTAATTCAAGATGGATTTAATTGAATTTTTTTTGTTTGTTGGAATCTAGGTTTTGAAGGACGGAAATGAAACTCTGATCTCGTTAAGCCCAAATGGCGGAGTTTATGAAACCTGCAACTTGAATAAACGTCGATCGTGGAACGAACGGATGGTGGTCAATGTATCTCAAGTTTTAGATAGTCTTCCCAAGGAACTTCTCAACTCGTACCCTGCTCTCTTGACTATCCACCAGCAGTTGCAGAACGTCAATGTCATTCTCGCTGATCCCAACGCTAACGGATCCGGTTAATTTATGAAATTTTACAGGAGAAAAAAATAAAATTATTCATTTTGTATTAATTTGACGGGAAAAGAAAGATTGCCGCTTTTGGTTTTTCTTTTTTGACGTAAATTCCTTCTCTCTCTCTCTGAACACCTTGTGATCTTCAATTTGTTTCCTCCCCTTTTCGAAATAATGGAGTGTTTTTTAAGTTTTTACCGCAAACTTTCATTTTGATTTTCCCCGTGTGGCTTTATTCAGAAAAAGACGAGACAAATAAACGTGAATTCTCAAATAGTTTATTGCACTAGTTTACAGGAATGTGAACTGGTCGAACAGCCAGGGTACTCTTTCAAATTTGGCGCGTCCAGATCGTCCTCGCTAACACAAGCGCACCGTACTTCACTGGAATCCGGCGTGTACAGGGCCCGAGGGAAACCAACCCAGTCTCGCTGAACTCCACCGCTTGAATTTAATGCAAGAAAAATTATAACATACCTACTATTATCAGTTCAATTAATAACATCTTCATTCATTCATTCAAAACGCACAGAGTAATTTATACCTAGCAGTCGTGCACCACACTCGACTTCCTTCACCGGGTTTGTACTCGACATTGCAGGGTGGGAACTTCAGCTTGAGGGTTTCTTGATCCATTTCAGCGGCCCGGGCGTTGGAAATCCACGACTGGACTTTGTGCCAGTACTCGGTGGGGTTCCCCCTCTGGTCGTAATAGCGCCCGACAAGTTTACCTGTTTAGTGATTCATTACTCGGGGTGCTCAGTTTCACCGCACATGTAATAACCAACCGACATAAGAGTACTCCTTCTCGTAGAATGAAACCCAGTGTTCCAGTCCGAGGTAATCCTCCTTCTCCATGTCCGAAACATCTTCTACAAGGCCTGCCTCCGTGAAATCTCCAGTGACAAAAGCTCGGGATCCATCGATACCTTAATGTGTTTGTGTTTTATAAGAGCTGCGGAAAACGGTAAAGTGTCGTTAATTTGAAACCTGTAAAGCCGTGATAACCTTCCCCAGCGCCGTAGAACCGCGATCCTCGGGTGACATCAAAGACTTTACCCAATATAGCTAAGTAGAGCTTGCCGTCATTTGTTCCTTTGTACTTTTTCAATTCCTCAGGTGTGAATAGCACCTCGTGCGCTGCAGTAGTATCAGCTGCAGATGAAGGTGATTTCACCTTGGCAGCACTGGGCAGATAAGGCTGCAGGTAAGTAGAAATTTGCTTGCATGTCTTGTAATTCTGGCAATGAGGACTTTTGAGAAAGGAAGATGTGTAATTCAATGCTGAGGGTCCTAACCAGAAAGACAGAATTGATAAAATGGCAAAAAACACGGCCAATTTGAGGGTCCTCGTCACCATGGCGATGGTTTGACAGTTATCAGCTGTTAGACGTGTGTCTTCCAAATCTGCAGCATTGCAATTTTTGTAACAAATAATTTAATTTAATAATTTCAAGAATTGATTATATTGAAATTATAAATTCATAATATATAAATATTAATATACATTTTTAAATGTAGTATCTTATTAATTAATAATTAATAGAATTTCACTATTTCAAGACTCGGGATGATAAGGCCTAATTGTTCTACCTTTCTATCTATAGTAAAGCATTTAAATTCATAACTAAACTCTGTAATTCCTTTTAAAGTTTTGATTATCACGAATAAACACATATCACATTAATAAAAATAAGGAATTAAAATATGTATGACTATGAGCCTGCCATCTAGCGGCGAAAAGCACTTGTAAACAAAAACAGGTTCGTCCGTCATCCGAACCTGTTCCAAAGATTGTTATTGACAAGCCACTTTAATTGTGTGATTTCAAGTCAGAAATGTCTCATTTACCTTTAGGAAAGGTCAACCTGGGAGCCCTGCGTGAACTCGCGAGGAAAGACATTGTCGCATTGCTGGAAAAATGTCCCGGGACGAAGGTAAATACATATAGTAAAACTTGATACTGAAAAACACCCACCACTTCCTTAGATAGATTTAAGTATTAAGTATTATTAACTGTTCTGTTTATCTTGCAGGCTATTGTCTGGGACGACAAGTTAACCGGACCGATCGGTCTTGTCGCAGAGTACAGTTTCTTGAAAGAGATGGATGTAACCAAGATGTTTCAGCTGAGACCAGGACGACTGCCAACCGTCAACGTCAAAAACATCATATTTATCGTCAGGCCCGATTTTGATCTAGTCAGAGTTATCGTGGAAAACATGAAAGGGTAACAATATTCGTTGACGTACACGTGTTTGCTTTAAACGTGTCATTTTTTGTGTCACGTAGGGAGGAATCGCAGTCGCAGCAGCGGAAAGATTACCACTTGTTCTTCGTGCCGAGCCGTAGCGTACTCTGCGAGAAGCACTTAAGGGTACGTCGTCAAGATTCAAAGACTGTTTCAGTTTAATTTTTTAATGGGGTTCTCTTATTGCAGGAAACTAAAGTCCACAGCTTGTTTACTACAATAGACGAGCTGCCTGTCGATTTTTACCCACTCGAAAGTGATGTCATATCCATGGAAATCGATTCAGCTTTCAAAGTACAGTGAAGGAGTTCACATTAACGTGTTCTGAATAATTTTGCTTAATTACATTAAATAGGACATTTACGTGTCCAACGACATGAGCTGCCTGCACCAAGTAGCCAAAGGTCTAATAACCCTCCAGTCTCTGTACGGCCCGTTCCCGAACATCCTCGGCAAGGGACAAGCTGCTCGGCACGTCAACGAGCTGATGATGCGCATGCGTCGCGAGATTGGCGCCAGTGCGGAACCCGCCATCCCGCCTCAGTTTGACACTCTGCTGCTCATTGACCGAGGGGTCGATCTCGTGTCTCCGTTGGCCACGCAACTGACGTACGAAGGCCTGATTGACGAGTTCTTTGCCATTAGACACGGTAATGAGTTAAACTTCTTTCAATAACTTAACAATTAGTCTTAACTTTGTACTCAATTTTTACTATGGTTTCACGGATGTGTTAACAATCTGATTTAATATAAACATGGAAACTAGCGTAATTTATAAGATGTAAAAGTAGTAATTGTGTTAATTTGTTGTTAATATAAGGTGCCGTTAAGCTGCCTGCAGAGAAGTTCCAAACCAGTTCTGAGCAGAATCCATCCTATAGTGAGAAAACGACAGATTACAAGCAGTTCGTCTTGAATTCCTCGGACACTCTGTTTAAAGAACTACGGTATCTATTTCAAATTGCCAACCATGTATTATTAATTATTATTTATTCTACTTATTAATTTCAATTTACTGGAAAAATTCTTGAGTTTTCAAGTTCGTTTAATTAATATCAACGGTGACCAACTTATGCCTAAATACACAGGGACAAAAACTTTAGCGCCGTCGGACCGATTCTGAGTCGCAAGGCCAAAGCCATTTCAGCGCAGTTTGAAGAGCGTCACGAAGCGCGCACGGTTAGCGAGCTGAAGCAGTTTGTAGCTAAATTACCGCAGATGCAAACAGCAAAACAGGCTCTGGCTCAACGTACGTTTGAGTTTCTTTTCCCGCCTACTCTAGCTATGTGTGTCTGTCTGTCTAACTACCTATCTATCTATCTGTCTATCTTTTCTATTTGTCTTTGTTTCTAACTATCTTTCTGTTTGGTTTCCAGTTTATCTGTCTATCTGTCTGGCTATCTATCTACCTATCAGGCTATCTCTCTATATCTTCTAATCTGTCTAGCTGTATATAATCTAACCTATTATCTATTGTATCTATCTATCTGTCGGGCTATCTGTCTACCTATCCATCTTTCTATTTGTCTTTGTGTCCAACTATCTTTCTGTTTGGTTTTCAGTTCATCTATCTAACTATCTCACTATTTCCTGTCGTCTTTGTATCTGTCTTTGTTCCTAGCTATCGTTCTATTTGTTTTTCTATCTGTCGACCTATTTATTTATCTATCTATATTTGTATCTACCTCCTTTTAACTACCTTGTCGTTGTCTTTCTATTCATCTGTTTATCTTCTGTTTATTTTTATATGTATCCTGCTAACGATAATTTTATTTTGGCTTTCTACCTGTCCACCTACTAACTAACCAGCATGTCTCTCTGTCTATCCGTCCGTGTGGAATTCTTCCTACCTTTCTAATTATCTTTCTGTATAATACTGTTTGTTTACCTATCGATCTGAATACCTATCTATCTGTCTGCCCATTTACCTATCTACATATAAGCCATCTCTATCTATCAACCGTATAAAATGATTTGTAATTTATTTTGCAGACACGTCCATCGCCGAGTTGATTAAAGAAATTACCGACACCGAGTCTTTCCTCGAGGCACTCCAGTTGGAACAGGACCTATTGAATGGGATCGACACCGATAAAGTCATTCCGTACATTGAGGACTGTATCTTCAAAGAGGATCCCTTGATCAAAGTATCTTACGACATTTCATATAGTATTATAAAATAGATAAGATAAATCGTATAATCGAATAGAATATTGCCATATCGACTCGGTGTTAATTAGATATAACAGGATAAACCAGGATTTCGTCTATATAATCTATCTACATATCTATCCATCTATCTATCTAATCCATCTAATCTGCCTAATCTATCTCAACTATCTCGTCTATTTCATCTGTAATCTATCTCAGTGTTAATTATACACCAGGATAAACCAGAATTTTATCTGTATAATCTAGATATACAATTATCTATCTGTGTATCTATCTCTGTGTATGTAACTAAGTTATAATCAAGAGTAAGTTAAACCATCTACCATAAAATTACAGGGAATTTCAGCAGGATTCTACATTGCACGAAAAAAGTCTGGCACAAAAAATGTCCTAATTATATTTGTGCATTTAAAAGTGTTACATATATATACATATATATTAACTCTTTTGGCTAACTAACCATTATAATCGCAATGTACATATAATACACTTGTACAGCATATACATCTGTTTGCTAGCTACGTATTTTATTTAACTGTGAATTATTACCATCCTATCATAGTTAACAATTATGAAGGTATTGAACGACTGACCGTGGAAATAAGAGAACATCGTCTACCAGGTTCTCCGTCTGATTTGCCTGCAGTCGGGCTGCAACAGCGGACTAAAGCAGCGCGTCCTGGAACACTACAAACGAGAGATTCTCCAGACGTACGGTTTCGAGCACTTTGTAACGCTGCAGAACCTGGAGAACTGCGGACTGCTGAGGCTGCAGCAGAGCAACAGACCCTTCGCCGTGCTGCGCAGGGCTCTCCGTTTGACCGCCGACGATGACAATGAAACCAATCCCACCGATGTCTCGTACGTCCATTCCATCTACGCTCCGCTGAGTGTTCGGCTCTGTCAGAATGCGTTTAAACCCGGCTGGAAGAATCTGCAGGATGTCATTAGCCTCCTGCAGGGACCCGTTGTCCAGGAAACGCAACCCTTACCCATTAATATGAGAAAAAGACGTAAGACCTTAACACCTTTCTAAGTCATGCAAACACGAGTGTGCTCTATATGCTATGTTTGTATGTGTATATATTAGGTAGAAAGATAGATAGATAGAGAGGACTGATTGATTGATAGACAGAAAGATACATAGATAGAAAGTCAGATAGATAGATAGATAAATGATAGATAGATAGATAGATAGATAGATAGATAGGTTAATGGATGATGGATGGATGGATGGATGGATGGATGGATGGATGGATGGATGGATGGATGGATGGATGGATAGACAGATAGATAGATAGACAGATAGATATATAGATAGGCTGAGGATCGGCAGATAGGTAGATTGATAGATCGACAGATTGATAGGTAGGTTGATAGATAGATAGATAGATAGATAGAAAGAGAGATAGATGGATGGATAGACAGATAGGATTGATTGATTGATAGATAGAAAGACACATAGACAGAAAGAAAAATAGATAGCTAAATAGATAGATAGATAGATGATAGATAGACAGATAGATGGATAGGCAGATAGACTAGATATATAAATAGACTGAGGATAGGCAGATAGGTAGATAGATAGATTGATAGATAGATAGAAAGATACATAGACACAAAGACAGTCTATCTATCTAGCTAGCTGGATAGATAGATGATAGATAGATGATAGATAGATAGATAGGTAGATAGATAAACAGCCAGACAGATAGATAATTAGTTAGATAGATAGGTATATAGATAGATAGATATAACATTAGATATATATTACATTCATGTACTGACTACTATTTTTTATATCAAATCCTTTTTTTAAACCTAACTAGGATATATCTGCTTATTTTAATATCCCATTAATTTCACTAGATTTTCTCATACTTGGGCAAAAATACAAGATGAGGGCCTTAGCTTCACACAAGTCAGTTTAAAAGTGTCTTTATGAGTCCCCTACTTAACTGAAGGTTCAGTTAAGGTTAGTGATAGTCGTTCGTTAATTGCATCGACAAGAGGGTAGGTACTGTTTTTCACAGAAAGCAATCTTGTGCAGGAACATCCGGTAGCAGCAGCCAGAGCAGCGCCGACGATACTCGAACGACTTTGGTCTTCTTCATCGGAGGATGTACGTTTGCCGAGATATCTGCCCTGCGCTTTCTTTCAAGACAAGACGAGGGTAAAAACTCAACACATTTTCTACCCTCAGTACAATTATCGAATAGTAAAATAATCCCATAATTGAATTTTAATATTATTTACGATATTCCCCGTTAAATTCCCCGTCCGGTAATGTGTTAGCCGACTTGAGATTCTTGGTTAATTGATCATTTTATTCAAATTTATTCAGCTCTGACGGAATACGTGATTGCCACGACAAATATAATCAACGGGTCGTCGTTCCTGGAGTCGCTGTACGATCCGCTGGAAGCGGTTCCGTTAACTTGAACACGTTCACTTGGCTTTGGACAGTTCGCGGATGTTGCTCTTCTTGATGGCCTCTTCCCATTTCTTGCCGTCGAACTTCTCTATCTTGATCTTTTTGATGGTGCCGTCGTCGATACAGTGAGGCATTACACCTGTGACATAGAAATCACTATCTTCAATAGTATCGAATATCTATTTACATTATAATTAAGTGTGATAGTTCTCTGTGGGTCAAAGTCAAGTAAGGTCAACTGGCTAAATACCAGAAAATAAGTCATGCAGGACCCTTGATTACCCGAGAAGTTTTTAGGCTCGTAGCTATTTAACAGCGTTAATTAATTAATTAAGCGTATTAACGAACAATTGGTGATACTAACCGTCATTGTAGTTAATAATATATATTAAGTATTATATAAAATGGATATCAGTATTAACCTGCAGAATTTACAGCGTTTTCTTTAACGAAGTTTTAACGCTGAATTAATTAGTTTAACGACCGATTATGAAATAACATTTTTACGACAGTCTTGAGATGATGGGGAAAAGACTGACCGACGCCGTCTGGATTGGACCTGGGGATGTAGAAACTCTGGACGCCGCAGTTTTTGCAGAAGGTGTGCTTGGCTTGGTGCGTGTTGAACGAGTATGTACTGAGGTAATCGTGACCCGTTAGTAAGGTGAAGTTGCTGGCTGGAACGATGAAATGACGGTTCTGCTTCTTTGTGCATATACTGCAGCTGTTCAACAAGTTAATGTCATTATGACATGAATAATACTAATAACAATTGGATACTGTGCTAATAGTATTACTATTATCAGTTGCTAATTCATTAATCTTACTTGCAGTCGAAGACTGTTAAGAGAGCAGGCGCTTTAACTTCGAACCGGACAGCTCCACAGTGACAGCCTCCCTTGTGGCGAACTGGGCTTTTATCGTCATCCATTGCTTCAACTTTGACGTAATCAAATGACCAACTGCTAATTACAGTTGACTTGAAATCGCAGTGTACACCCCTTATAATATGATAGTAGTAAAATACCAGGAAGAGTGTGATTAGACGGTAAAATAGCGAGGAAAATGGTAAAAGTCCTTGTGCCATTTTCCTCCCCTCTCCCCTTCAGAGGGCAAATTAAAACGTAGTCACGAATTGCATGGCGTGTCCAGCTTGGAATTTTTGTCAATTTGGTATAAATTACGGTTTTAATGAATTATGTATTTAATTAGCATTAATGAACCTTCTCGTGGACCATGTCAAAGTAGTACTCTATCCCTTACTCTATTAATAATTAAGCTAATTAGCAAACTTGTCAATTTATATACTGACGACTGGTGAATCAGTTGAATTACTATTCCATCCACAAATGTTAGAAAGTTAAATAGATAGACAGAAGTAGAGTGCGTGCCAGGCGAGGGTCACGACACAGATTACAGATAAGACATCAAAGTGGAAAGTGTGATTTTTCAGATAGAAAACTCGGCTGATTATTTCAAGTATCCTCTTTCAAGTTTTAAAAGTAATTTAAACGATTCACTTAGTAATTCATTAACCTATATTTTCGTCTGTTATTTGGGTTAAAGTTAATTTGAATTATCTGTTATGTTGTCGTTAATGTACCTGTTGCAGTTAGTCCAAACTGATCGCGACGAAAGCCAGACAGCCACTGTGCTCGCGTTCCGTCCACCGTTGCTGAAGCTCTCTCAACCCTCAATGGGGCGGCTTTGACCACGCCCACTTGCCTTCAAGTACCGCCCATTAGATATCCCATAGTAGGACATGGAACATTAACTTAATCTGATTAAACTATAATTGACCTCATTAACTAGTTTAACCAACATGCAAAATTGAGGGTAATTTCAGTAAGCTACACAATCAAGAGTATTGAAAAAGGCTTGTTACTCCCAAACTATCAAAGATAGAGCAACCCAAAAAATACTGGGCCTAGTACTAGTACTTGTCAATACACTTGCAAAGTTTCATCGAAATCGGCTAGTTAGTTTCGTCAGAATAAAATGCTGAAAGCTAACTTTCTTTGCTCGAGACTGTACTAATTGCTAGAGTGCTCGTTAATCAAGCGTTAAACTTCAAATGGCAGACGGACAGAAAGCATCTCCTATTCTTTTGTTATTTCTTTTCCTTCGGAAAAAGAAGAGAGATAGGAGTGAAAGTGAACGAGAGAATGAAAGTGATTCATAAAAGAAAATGGAACGATCGAAACCGCGGGAGCGTGAAGATAAAAAATATGAAACCAAAAAGGCTGTCCGAGTGTGTGCACCACCCATTTTCTGCATTATTTTTTATTTATTACAAAATCACTGTTCATTTAAAACATTCAGTGCAAAAAACCAGCAGGTCTACCAACCCTGGTTCCAGTCGGATTGCTCATGGAGGCAGGAAACTGCTGAAACTGCTGATATTCCCTCAATTCCAGCAGGCGTTCAGCAGGTTCTCGATCTGCTCGTTCTTACCTTGGGGTTCGAGGATAGCCTGCACAAATGAACCGTAAAGATTGATTAGCAGAAGTCAGTTACTAATCATGTCAAGAGAACAGTTCCATTTGCAGGGACGTACTAACTAGTCGTCTTGAATATGAAACTAACATGGAGCTGCATTAATTACGAAACTAAAAGAAATAATAATAAATTAATAGATATATTAAATCTGCCTAGTACAGACAACGCTAAATACAGACATTCTTGAATAAAACAAAGCTCCAGCTTCATTCTATGACGCCTATGCTTGACGCCGTTGCATGACCAAAAATAAACGTCTTACAGCGTAACACTTCAGTGAAACAGGGGCCCCTCAGATGACGGTTATTCACCGTCAAAGGAAGACGACAAATAGACGTCATTTGGATCAAATTGGTTCATAGGTTGACTAACACTGGAAACTAGCTTGACTTGATACTGGGGCCATGCGTGACCTCAGAATTAATCGTGCTTGGTGTAAAAAGACGTGTGTTAACCTGGCAGGGAAAGGTAATGGGAAAATGTTCGCAATGATTGGGAAAGTTAGTTCACCCAATGGGAAGATTGGGAAAAGCAAAAAACTTGATTGGGAAAAACTCTAAATGCATTAAATTTAGAGTAATTTGAATTGCAAGAAATTTTACAAAATATCTTAAAATCAATGGGAAAATCGAAACAACCATTGCAAATGGTACATCTTTCAATGGGAAAGATTGGACAAACAAGAAAAATTCGAAATACGTAATAGTTAATTTNAGGTTAACACACGTTGTAAAAAGACGGATATTGACACGGTCAATTCACATTTCTACTTTTCACTGCATATTTCGGCCTAATTCTTGAGAGAAAAAAAACGCCAAAAATTCATGCCCACCACCATCTGACGTAATGAACAAATGTGAATTGATCATACATTTCACTGTGGTGGGTGTGAATTGACCGAACTAGATAAGTTTGTAGGTACAATTTAATAAAGCTGCGTAAATTTACTCGGCCGGAGTTACCGCAGCCTTCTTCCACTGATCATTACGAGCAGTTTGCACATTGACAATAAGGCTCTGAGAGTTAAGACAGGCACTAATCTTGCTTTAAACTTGACGTCAAATGATCTCGCGCCATTATCCTCTCAGCTGTTTGTTGATGAACCAAATACACGCCGAGCTCTCCAGGTTGGAATTCGTCCTTGTTTGACATTCAAAGAGTCCTTGACACGTTGAAGTTCATTCTAGACAGTTCGTTTGTTACCTTTGGTTCAGTCGTTTTCAGACAGACTGTTGGGATCCCCATGGGAGCTTTCATTGCTGACTTATTTTTATCGTGGTTGGAATGCAAATTTATGCTTAAACTAGTTAAAACAGATAAAAGGTTAGCTAAGATACTTTCTTACAATAGAAGATATATGGACGATATTTCAGTCGT
>JAIQCU010001974.1:0-5000 GCA_022114935.1 Leptestheria dahalacensis
ATAGATAGATAGATAGATAGATAGGTAGGTAGATTGATAGATAGATAGATAGATAGATAGATAGTTAAATAGATAGGTAGATAGATAGTTAGACAGACAGATAGATAGTAGATAGATAGATAGATACACAGAAAGATTGACATACAGATAGACAGACCCGACAGATATATAGGTATACTGACAGACAGTTAGATAGAAATCGGTCGTGATTTAAATTTAACATTTATTTTAAAAGAGGAGTACAAGGGCGATCGGGTTTTTAAAAAAAAGCAAAAGGATCTTCAGAGTTTGTCATTAAATTTGGATTTTATCTGGCGAGGATTACAGCGAGCTCACGAGTGCATTTGTTTTCAAAATCGTGAGCTCCGTGAATAATTTTTCTCCCTTTTTTTTCCCTGTTTCTCCTTCATCTTATTTCCCGGTCTCTTTTCTTTTCCTCTTCCATCTTTTCTCTGTAAAATCCTGCACGCCAAGCAGCAACGCGTTATTATTTATTTATTCAATTTCTTTTTTTCTGCTATTATTTCCCTCTTTAAAAAAAAGTTCTTTGAACAATATGGAAACACAAGGATAATTTTAAAAAAACTAAACATATAGAAACTATAAACTACTGATATGATCTTCAAATACAATTAGAATGTCATTAATTTAAATAACCAATGATTTCAGGTTAAAACAATGCAATATGAATCAATAAAAATAAGATGAAATAAAAGAATACGAACGCAGGAATGGATTAACGAAATGAACAAGATGGGTAATGTGTTGCACCGATTGCTCTCTATGCAGATGAGGACACAGTGTTTG
This sequence comes from Leptestheria dahalacensis, assembly GCA_022114935.1. Lineage (NCBI taxonomy): Eukaryota > Metazoa > Arthropoda > Branchiopoda > Diplostraca > Leptestheriidae > Leptestheria > Leptestheria dahalacensis. The sequence goes on from JAIQCU010001974.1 coordinate 808, forward strand.
GGTTTGCCTATAGAAATGAGGCACACGAGATGGGGCGGCAGGGGAAAGAGAACAAAAAAAAGAAAAAGATAAAAAAATGACAGTTGGGAAATTTTTGAAGGTGCCAGATGAGATTGGAACGATAACAACGAGACGAGAGTCGCTGGAACAATTGGTCGTTTTCACTGAATGGCCCGCGTCGTGAAAAACGGCCGAGTTGAGGTGGAGGGGGAAAAAAATTCGTGTGGTGAATAATGAAAATCATCGATCCAACAACAAACTTTTAAAACCTTTTACCCCTTTTTTTGAAATTCCGGTACTAAAAAGAAAACACTGAACATTATAACTTTAATGTGATTAACTTTAATAAGGTTCCGTGTTGAAATCGACCAGTCAGCTGTTATGTCAACAAAGACGTGAAGGCGAATCAAAGAGAACTTAGAAATTTGAATTTTTAAAAAGTCGTTAAAAGGAACGTGGATGGTGGCGCCACAGCGGCTGAAAAGTGAACTACGTTTCGAAAATTTCAAATCGTGTCAACCGCCTCTGTTGATTCTTGATACTGTTCAGCCTTAAATATTGCTATTCTATTTAAAATAACTTAATTTGACAGATTAAACTTAATTCAATGTATTTTAAATGAATATGAAACTTAATATAATAACAAAGCGCCACCAGCGGCAGAATTTTGAACCACTTTGTAATTACAAATATCTTTTTTTTTTAAAGCACATTTTGCTGAAATATAAAAATATTGTAATAAAATCTTAGAAGAACAATGGCTATATTTTAAAATACTGGAAAAATCAAATGACAAGAAAAAGAATGCGAGAAAATATTAGGAATTACTGAGATAACAGAGGGAGAGCGCCGGCCCGGCCCGACAAATGTCGTCTGCTTTTTCGACGACCGGCGCGCTCGACAAATTCTTCAAATGATACAATAATAATGTGATACTTGTTCGATATCATCCAAAAGCGATCAAATGGATAAGCAAATATCCTTTCGCTCTGGTTGGTTTTTTCTTAAAAATTATTTAGTCTGTTAACCTTCATTTTTTACCGCGACTGTGTGTTTTGTAAGAGATTGAAGTCCACGGAAAAAAATACGACGCCATGGAAAATCGTCCGAGCAGATTAAGTAAGCGGTAATTCTCAAGAGTGCGCTGACCCTGCGGGACACTGGTTTTTCAACTGGTGCACGACTTAAAAAAAAGGGTAACTTTCTGACATAAAAAAGTAGAAATAATTCAGATTTGATCTTGAACGATACTATAGTACAAGGTGAAATAGGTTTTTAGAAAAATTCGATTCAATTGAGAGAATTGAAAGATGCTATAGGAAATCAGAAAAAGCGGTTCAAGATTTGAAGGAACTGACATGATGTTGTCACCTAGTAGTCATGTTGATTGGAAGCGACCAGACACTTTCGAATTATCATCTCTCATATTATTATGATAGACAGACAGGTAGATAGATAGATAGGCAGACAGATTTTGATTTGCATGGCGTTATTAATTCAGCGATTTAAGTATATACATGTTAATGTCAGGTAATCAACACGACATTGTGCAAAGGGTCACCCTCTTCAACCCCCTACCCTTCACACCCCCATCTGCGATGATTTACGCGTGTATCCGGCACCCGCGGGTAATTAAAAAAAATAGTTCGAAAAAATAGAAAGAAGGCCGACTTAAAGTCATTTGGAGCGAATTAACATTCAGAAGACAAGGGGGGGGCTGTGGAATCTTTAAATTCAAGAAGGGGGGGTCTGCTACGCAATAATTGCTTATACTCACTCTTCCGGTGCTTACCAAGTCAAACCTGTTTTAAGCCTTGAGGACACGACATTTCTAAGCTAATCTCCATCCGATTCAAAATCGAGATAACCTCTTAATGCCAGTAAAATTAGAAAGGAAATTTAATTAACCGCGGTAGCGTGGTTTGGAAATTAATTTAGAAAAACCATACCGTTTAATCCATTAGTAAACAAAATGAAGTTAAATTGATAGTTCATTAAGCTTAATATAGAAGCTTAGTACAGTATATATACAAATAGTGACATAAACTCGGCTTTTAATTTTCATGTTAAGCTTACCAGATTGTGAAAATGATAAAACTGCCCGAAAACTTGGGCGGATTTATAATCAGCACGGCAACTTATTTGTCACTCTTGCTAATGGTTTCATTCCCGAGTAAAATAAAACTTAAGTTTGTTAATTAGAAAAGTATATTGATTCACTCCGGCTAATTATTTACCTCATTTGTCTTCTATAGACCATCTTATATAATATAGTAAAATTAAGATTTTTTAAGCTACGCACTGCCCGAAATCTGGGTGGTTATCATGGTTAGTATTGTTTAGGCATGGTAGTATTGTTATTCTGGGGGGGGGGGCGGGAAAAATCCCATAATAATACGTTCGGGGGTCCCCATAAAGATAAGAGCAGCAGAATAAAGAACCAACATAAATATTTAAAAAAAAATAAAATAATAAAATAAGATAAAAGAAAGGAGATTGCGTGCCGGCGATAGAGACGTGTGCGGAAGCTCGTACCAACCATCTGTTCATCCGAAAGAGACTAGGGCGCGGCGGCCTGGAATCTTGTTCTATTCGCCAAGGAACGAGATAGATAATTAGAAAAAAGAGAGAGAGAGAAGCAGCAGTGCTGACCGGAAGTCTGAATTTTTAGCTGCACACTGACCCCCTACTTGGATTACAAAGTGTCCACCAGCGGGTAATTTCGCCTCGTAAAGAATAACCCCTCAGCTAGGCCCCGATTTCCGGCTCTAGGTTTTCCCATCTCGTCGTTTCAATCTCAAGAGGAAGGTTACCACCGTATCAGATTTTCTTCCTCCCCGGCCACTGACCAATCCCTTTGGCTGAAACTTGGTGTTTTTTCAACACCATCATCAGATATAAAACAATATGTAGAGAACGCACGTAAAGAGATCAGGAAAGTTGATATTCCGTCTTTCAGGTAGTCGAGCAGAAAAGAAGGGTTCTGAATTGTACAGAGGGAATTACGGATTCTTCTTAACTTTAGAATTTTAGTTTGGCACAGTTTACAGCCTGATTTGAATGAAACTTTACTAGTGTGTAATATAGTACCAGGTCTATTTATAGTATTTTTTTGAGTGTTATATCTTTGAACAGTTGGGTGCTATAAACGATCAACTTTTCCTCAGCAAGATCTATTGCTCTTTAGACTGCAATAGTTCATTCATTCCCTTCATTTCATTCACAAATGGACTTGCAATACTAGCTACATAGCTACGTACGTTAGTCGAGTCCTTAGTTGACGATTGAGTTGATTGACGAAGTTCATTATGTGATGTGGTGTGTATATAATTTATTAGAATGTCTTGTTGGTTAATTTGGTTACAAATTAAGATTGAGCTAATTGCGTTCAAATATTCATGTGTGTTTATATTAGTTAGACGATCTAAAAAGACGAAGAAAAGTATAGGAATTCATTTATCAAAATCTCATTCATTCGATGAACTGATTGATTATCCATGCAATGCAGATTCAGTACTACATGCAGCTACTAATTAGCTGATCAATGTGTCGAATGGGTAACAGGTAGCATTCATCCACTCAAAACTATTAAGTTAACAAGTTTATCTTAGATTTTAATACGAGTGTTACGATAGTATGAAGGCGATTTTGGATTCCTCAGATGTCTTACTACATCTTATTCTATCCTGCACCATTCACTCATAGCACAGAATTATACTCGTCAGTGCATATATTACTAAGACCATTAGGAAGACTTCAACATGATTGTGTAAAGGAGAATAGTAGACTGAGTTTGGAAAGAAATAGGTAGATAGATAGGTAGATAAATAGACAAATAGATAGACAGACCGAAATATAGATAGACAGACAGACAGACAGACAGCTAGATAGACAGATAGACAGATAAACAGATAGACAGATAGACAGTTAGACAGATAGGTAGATAGACAATCAGACAGACAGACAGACAGCCAGACAGAAAGATATAGATAGATAGGTAGATAGATAGATAGATAGATAGACAGACAGACAGACAGACAGACAGACAGAAAGATAGATAGGCAGATAGATAGAGAGATACACGAATAGTCAGATAAGGAAACAAGATAGAGTGGGGAGAAGCGAGATAGAAAAGAGAGAGCCAGCAGCACACGAACAAGTTGTAACGTTTACGGTCCACTTGGGACTCCATT
>JAIQCU010001974.1:7500-14613 GCA_022114935.1 Leptestheria dahalacensis
TTAGTTAAACAAGATGATGAAAAGAATGGCTTATAGCACAGGTAATAATTTGTCCGTGTCTCCTCTTTCTTCTTCTCGTGCTGCCTGGTGACAACTGAAAAAAATTCCACCAGTTTGTGTCCTTTGAAAAAGTTCATCTCCAGCAAAGTTAAGTCTTTTTTTATCTATTCTCTCTCTGTCTCTGGGTCTTTCCGATTTTTTTCTCGTCATACTTTTCAATAGCTCGATTGTTGCTACTTAATTTTTATTCTTAAATATCTGCCTTTTTTTCCCAGTGGAGACAAAGCGAGAGGAAAAGACACTGGCGAGTCCTTCGCTGTCGAGCTTGAATAATTCGATTCATAATAATGCTTTGGAAAAGAGCTGAAGCGGAACGCAGGGCTTCTAGCATTGCATAATTGTCTGTCCTTGATGTTTCAAATAGAGTCAGAATGAGGCAAAAACGTTGGGAGCGATTGTCAAAACTTGGGTTGGTCGATCTCTCAGCAGGCTCCGAGGTTTTTTTCCACCTCTCTTTCTCTCTCTCTCTTGTCCTCCGATCAAACATAAAGAGATTGATAATTCGGTTCGACCCGAGGGGTTCGAAACTTCACGGAAATCTGTTCGAGGGATTAGATAGATAGATTAGAAGTATGATAATGGGCAATATAAGTACTAATCAAAAAATTTATACAGGAGATAGTTAAATTGATAGATAGGATAGATAGATAGATGGTCAAAACAAAGGAAATACTAAAATTCTTGAAACCTTAATGTCTCGATTGGTTGATAACTACAAGGGTTTACAGTCTAGAGCAATAAAATGGAGAGAAGTTGATTGATTATAACTCCCTCATTTTCAAAGATATAGCAACGTAAAAAATACCGAGTCTAGATCTAGTCGTACTTAATGCACTGGTCAAATTTGGTGATGATAGGTTTGTAAGTTTTGCCGGAATAAAATTCTAAAAGCTGCAGATTTCTATAATTCCCCGCAATCCACGATCCTCTTTTTTTGAACTCGGTACACTGTACTTGAAAATAAGAAGTAAAATAGAAGTAAATAGAGGTCATTGTAGAAAAGTCGCCATAGGTGCAAGTGTAATACCTAAGTAGTTTTTCATGCGGAGAGAAACTCGGTTCGGGAGTGTGTGTATGGTTAAGGCTGTGGTAATCTGTTTGAAAGGATAATAGCGGAGCCGAAGGTAAATTTTCCGCGTGGCCGAGGAAAAAACCGCAGTCATGTAAGAGGTCACCCCGCCGTGGCTCACTATGCGGGGTTCGTGGGAAAAAGGGCCCTTCAATTGCCCACTTAAGACTTGCGGGAACCAAATTCTTCGCATTTGAAAAAAAAATGCTAATCCTTTCCTTTTAACACCACGATGTAAACAGGTTACAAGGAATTTCAACAGCGTTCAACACTAGGTTAAACACATGCTGGGGTAGGAGGCCCACTATAGGTTTCAGGACCCGTGTCTATATGAAGACGCAGTCACAAATTTTAGTTCTCGAGTTGTCCACTAAAGCTCGGTGGCGCCACTATCGCTCGGTTTTCAACACTTTCAGCACGGTGTTAATCACATCGTCGAACGCCTTGTGCAGCCATGCACGCAAGATGCTGATATGTAGTTCCTAAGTTCTCCGCTACGGCTCAGTGGCGCTACGATCGCGACCCGTATTTCTGCATTACTTAATAAAACATACTAAGATTGTCTAATCAGAGTTAATTGCATTGTAATTTACTTCAAGGTGCGTAATAAGTTAAGTGGTAACCTTCTAGTTCCGTGTTGATGAAGCTGCCGTTCAAGTACACCGCGAAAGAACTCTTAAGTAAAGAGTATTAAATTAATTTCATTAACGTGCGAAAACCGAGAAACGAAAAACTAGAGAGGATAATTTATGTTGTGAAACAATAATAAAGGGATCAGGCTCATTTAGCAGACGATATAATCTTGTTTTCTTTCTTTCGATTCTGTTATCACGGGGAGAGGACTAAACGCCCGGCGGTGATAAACGAGCGTGCGTTGTCAAGTTACAAGATTGTTCCGCTGCAGCCACGGCGGCGCTTTGATCGGGCGGACCATTTATCGCACGCCACTCTGCTTTTTACCCTCAAAATGAGCGTCACGTACATAAATATTAACCGTCCGTAATGACTGGAAATATTCTTGTGATCGAAGCATCTCATCACGCGGCCATCTTCATTTTCTTGCCCGTCAAAATCCGAACTGGTAAAAAGCGAGAAAGAGAGACAGGATGCATAAATTGTCGATTCTATTCTAGGCGCCAAAGATGGCCACCCACAACTCGGTGTTCCAAGAGCTTTTTCTGGAACAAGAAGAACAAAACAGAAAAGATTTTTTTGTTTCTTATTTCTCGTTTTTCTCTCTACCGGACGTGGGAACTGCCCGTGGCTTTTCTCTCTCTCTCTCTCTCTCTCTTTCTTTGATAAACACGTTTATATATGGCGGATGACTGCGAGGTATATACCATGACCTACTTGACCTTGCCCGCTGCAACTCGTAAAATTCTAACATTATATCAAATGGCTATTATATACTTTTTTCCCGTCCTCTATATATACAAGCAGCTCCTTCATTACCGCTAATTTTCATTTACAGCTTTGTCAACTAATTAGTCTTAATTGAAATCTTTCCTTTTTTGTTCGTTATGGAAAAAAATTTCACGGAAAAACTGGGGAAAACGACAAGTAGCAGCAGGGATACTGAATTACGATTTAATGTCAAGATGATTTAAAGGTTTTTGTGATTGGTTTAAAATTCAGTGCGATAGTATCTTGAGGTGTATTGTTTTATTCCGCGTTTCAAATTTTCCAGAGGATGACATTTAAAAAATTTTGCTGGAATCAAGTCGTTGGTTAAAATCTGATTTTGCCCGAAAATTTCGCCAAAAATTCACCGGTCATGCGGAAAATACCAAATACCAGCGCCGTATCAATTATTTCCTAGCGAGAAATCTTCGAAAGAATTCATAGTGTGTATATACACTTGAATTACCGCGGAAATTTTTTTACCTTGATAAGTAATCAATCCTTGAAATTAAACTGGTTTCTACATGGTTTTAAAAAAATCTCAAATAATGAAATTTGCAGATGTTTTGACTTGAAATAAGGTTAGCAATTTCGCATTTGTGATGTCATAATCAAGAAATATTTCATCTGATAACTTTGGAAACTTTTTGTACAATTTCTGGATTGCGAAATATCGAAAATTTTCCTAATGAAACCGCAATCTTTGCAAATAGACAACATAATTTTAAATGATGTGTTATGTCATTCGGAATATTGCGAATCAAAATTCTCCAAAGAGATTGAAATTAAAGATGAAGAAAGAGGAAAATTTGGCTCCGCGCTGAGAAGCTGCTGGTTGTGGTAAAATTACCGTCGTAACCTTGTGCGATCAGCGGACCCCCGCGCTTGACTAATAACAGCTTATTAAAGCAGTGCCCACGGTTTGAAGAGCTAAACATGGAGGGGCTGGCTACCTTGAAGAATCTTTCAAGAATCTTTCAAGAATCTTTCAAGAATCTTTCAAGAATCTTGCCGTGAATCTCTCTGGGATTTGATGGTATTTCGAGGATAGTCCAATGTGAAGAATCTTAAGGGAATCATTCACATTCACATGCGATTCAAAGCGATAGTTTTAGCAGTCTACAGGAAATCAACCTCGCAAATACAAGACTATGTGAATCAAATTATTATTGAATCAAGATTCTTGGGAATTATCTGCGTCATCGAGAATCATGACATACTATATAGTTTAGGCAGATAACGTTATACGATAACTTTGAGTCATTAGAGTCATTAGTAAATCCCGAAGAATGATGAAGAATCAAGATTCCTTCTTTGGATGTGAAAGGGAGATTGACTCATTCTGATTTTTAGCAGAGAACAGGATTCTTAACCAGAATTCAAGAATCTTATGTTTCTTATCACTTGACCAGTTCTCAATCACCGTACGCTTGTTTGCTTCAGAGTTATAGAGTCACGTGACTTGAAAATCGACTGAAATGACCGGGAATCTCAAGATTTTCCTATTCCAGAATCCCTGAAACCTATCAGAGAGTCACTCCTTGTTATTTTGAGTCACTCAACGACCAAATAATGACTGAACTGTACACGGGAGACGAAACCAGGTTGACTGAAATCCCTGTTCAGTAGAACGATTGAGGGAAGGTAGCGGACCCTTTTTTAAGTGAAGAGGGTCAGGGACTATAGTAGTACGGTCGGTTTATCAGCCGGAAGTGTGATGGAGCCTTATTCGGGCCAGTGAGCTTCTCCATAGGTTGCCATGTGAAATGCTTAAATGGCCGGAGCAAATCTTCATTAGTGCAGCCGTTTTATTTCTTTGCTGCAAAAACCGCCCGTTCCCCAGTCGTTTCTCAATGGCCGACTCTCCCCGTACAGTCTGAGCAAAAGAGAGAGAGGGTTCTGACTGGTAGGAAGTTATGAATCTCTTTAACTTTTAAAATTTTATTCTGGCAAAACTTATCATCCGATTCAAATGAAACTTTAGTAGTTAATAAAGTACTATTAGTTCTGTACTCAGTATTTTTTTGGTTGTTATATCTTTGAAAATGTGGGTGCCACAAGCGATCAACTTCTCCCCAGGAAGGACCCTTTTTTATTGCTCTAGACTGTACGGTTTACCGTAGACGTCGTCAACCTGCTAACTCGACAAACTCTCCACTTCAACGTATGTGTCAAACAGTGCCCCCCTGGTCCCTCTTTACCTGAAGTAATGATTCACAATATGAGTCATCAGAGTCATTGGTTTTTTTAACAACTGAGTCCTTTATGCGTGAAAAGGTATGACTCAGATGGCCTTTCAAGTGCTCAGTTACATTTCGTTACTTGAAATGACTCAAATATGACTCGTGGCTATCAGTGAATCCCAAATCTGATTATGAATCATCGGTTTCAACGGTCGTTCCCTCTGTGGCACAAGGCATGATTCACATTTAAGTATGACTCGTGACTCAATGACTTACAAATACGACTCTGTAGGCAAGACAATTCATGGTTCATGACTCATCGCCTTTTCCGTCTTCATCGGGCTTACAATATTGAGAGTCAATTATGAGTCAAGGACTCAATGAGTCAAGGACTCAATGAGTCATCTGTTTTAACAAACGTTCTCTTCCTGTCTGAAAAGGTATGACTCTTATGGCCTTTCAAGTGCTCAGTTAAATTTCAGTACTTGGAATGACTCAATTATGACTCATGATTCTCAGTGACTCTCGATAATGAATCTATATAACCGGCAAGATGGTTCAAGGTTCATTGCCTTTGTTCCGTTCTCATTCTGTATAGGACTCAAAAATGACTCTCAAGGTCGTGAGTCATAGGTTTTGACCTAAGTAACCTGTAATGACTCAAAACTTGATTCATGACTGATCCCTCTATGACTCACAACACAACTCGACAGGTAGCACTTTTGAGTCATACATGATTTTATTGAGTCACGTCTGGGCTATTTTCGTACGTAGGACTTCCCATATGACTCACATTCGTGCAAAACAACCTTTAGAAAAAGAGTCATGATTCACAGTGATCATTAAATTCAATAGTCTTGTTAAAAACAGCAATAAGGAATTCATGAGTCATCTTATATTGCAGATGTTTATACGCTATAAGAAAAAAGACTCAAGATTCCGGTATGATTCGCAAATTAAGAATCATGACTCACGTGTCCTGCTTGGAGGTCGTTCAAAGAATGTAAAGAGGAATGACTGGGTGCTTTTACTTTTCCTTCTTCTTTTTATTGCTGTTATTATAATGATTGTAGGAGCAGCTGTCGGAAGTCGTAGATTTTATCGAGGGCCCGTTACATCGTCAACACATTCCTCTCGGCCAAATCCTAATTAACACAATTACTCTGTAATTTCATTAAAGAAATCTGTTAATTAATATAAAACCACTAAGGCATGCATACTTGCCTTATATTTGACGTCCACCCAAGTAAAGCATCTGGTTTTCATATGAATACTTACACGTGCTGTAGTATGTGATCAACATAAAGCTTACAGGATTACTGTTGCCATAACAATGATCACACATGTGGTGTATACTGAACGGTATGTGTGATTCATTAGAATATACGGTTAGCGATAACCTGTAGCAAGTATAGCACATAGTATTGCTATGCAGCATCCCAGTAACTGGAATAGGGTCAAGAGCAGTAAAAAAGGGTTTTTGCTGGGGAAGAGTTGATCGCTTATGGCATCCATGTTTTCAGAGATATAACAGTAAAAAAAATACTGAGTGTAGTGCTGATAGTGCTTAATGCACTGTTGAAGTTTCATTGAAGTCGGGTTGTTAGTTTTGCCAAAATAAAATCCTAAAGTTTGGGCACTAGACTGTATATGGTCTATAGTATAGTATAGTACAGTCTAGAGCAATAAAAAGGGGTCCTTCGTTGGGGAAAAGTTATCTGATTATACCTCCCACAGTTTTAGCGTTAAAACAGCGAAAAAAATACCTAAGGTAGTACTGATAGTACTTAATGCACTGCTGAAGTTTCATTCAAATCGGGTTGTTAGTTTTGCCAAAATAAAATCCTAAACTTACAAGATTCTTCACCATTCGTGACCAGTTTTTCTGCTCCGGACTGTACAATCTAGTGTATCAGTATACAAGTATATAGTGATGTATATGATATATGATATATTGGTATATGGTAAACTAAATAGCACATTGATGATATGGTTAATATCTAGCTATGTATATACACTAGCTGAAAGCCCGAGAAAGTGTTAGACTGTAACGTGGTTGGGTGTACAATTAGTCCCAACTTTCTGCGGCTACACACAAGACTAGCAGCCAAGTTTCGGTGGCAAGTTTGTGTAACACAAAGCCTTTTGATTGTGTGCGACTTTGAAGCTTTTGCTTATAGTGTGGGCCTCTTGTAGTGTTTATTGATTGAAGCATAAAAGGCTCGGTGGCGCGGGAGCTGCTGCTTGGGTCTGTGGTGTATTGTATGCTGCGGCTTATTTCTCTCCTGTGTGTGTCTCTCCGGCTTGTGGCTCTTCTATCACACTCTACGTGGACCGTGACTTCCAGTTCCGGATGCACAGCTACGCAGTATAAATGCCCCCCCCGCCCCCCATCCTCCT